>JBBPQV010000996.1:0-13385 GCA_038092675.1 Boletus rufocinnamomeus | reverse complement strand
TAATGTGTGATGGGTGATATATCAATACAACTACTACTTGGGCTGCTTGCTGGGAGTGATATATTAGTCCTTTTATATCAAGCTTGGAGTGATACATTATTGTACTAGTACATAATATATCATTGTGACCATGAGTGATGTACCACCATTTGAGTGGTAGTAGCATGGTCTGATATATCATTTTCCCTGCTACAGTAGAAGTCAGGTATCCATATCGCTGGGCGAGCCGTCCGAGACAGTGCTGGACACGTTGCCAAGCATGGTCTCGTCGGGCAACTTCGCCTTGGGGAAACGATACAAGTTAACCGCTTCACGAGCCACGCGACTCTGTGAACGCGACCATGCGTGTCGGTAAGCGATCCTTCGGTATTACCTACCCCTGATGGCGCTAGTCCTACCTGTGCTAGAGCCAACGCCGGCGCCCACCAACCCCCCTGGGCGATATTATCACGGGTTCTCCGACCATCGTAGATCCTGAAAATGAAGGTGAGGAACGAACGAGTGGACGTCCGTCCAGAAAAGCGCAACCCAGGTAAACATTTCTGGGTGAGCCGTCTTGCGGGATAATGTTTTTCATGACTGACCCGTGGTCTCGTTGGCAGCTCACCTTGGGAAACGATATAACCGCTCCACAAGCCATAGTCGTTATTCACACTCGTATGCTCGGAGCCGAGGTCCAGTCTCTTCCGGAATTACTCTTCAAATTGTTACACTGGTTCAATATTATCGCCCACGTTATAGTATATAACAAAATTATCCTCTTTCCTCACAATCATCGCAACTTAGCCCGCTTTTCATTATCGGTGGGTCTCCTGGTACTAATAGTACTAGTCGGCGAGAGAGAATATCATTCGTCATCCATCCTCTAAAACCGGCACTCAGTGACAAGGAACTCGAATAGATGATACAAAGGAGACGCACGGCGTCCGAGTCTTCTCGACGCTCGAAATCTCTTTCAATGAGCAACCGCCCCTCCAAAAGTTTACCCATGTGTGTCTGCGCAAAGGACATTCCCTTCCTCCGAATGCCAAGCAACACCTTCACAAAAGGCAACGGCGTGTTTTGGAACGTACGTTGGGTTTGGCCTCCAAGGACGCCACGACGATGTTCGGGTTTGATGAACCCATCGTATTCGACTGTCATGTCCTCTTCGTCCTGCATGTCTGGGGAGTATACACAAAGGAATCGGCATAACCGGATGTACGCCGCACGATCGCTCAGGAAGAGCTGACCCGCAAACATGTTGAGCTGGCTCATGAGTGCCTGAGGCGGAGTCCAGCCCAACGAGACCTCTGGGATGCTGTACAGATCGAGATCGTCGCTTGGTTTCATGGACTTGGTCGTCCGTGGCGTGTACAAATGGAGGTGGACGTTGTTGCTCTTTCTGATTAACGGCAATAATCGGTGGACTTCATGTGGACTTAGAATGACGAGAACGTGTCTGACAGCCGTCTGGCTGGAAAGGATCCACTGGACTGGCCGTAGAAAGTCATCCATTTTGGACGATGCGCCGCCTTCGGAGGGGACGATTGTCCTACAGAAGTCCTCCGTAGCCAAGACCCAACGGTTCCAGACAAGTGACTCCGAGTCGTTTGTAACCGCAGAAGTATTGTTGAGAGTAGTAAAGATGGGGCGAAAAACGGTGGACCGATTAGAGATGGCGCCGGTCCTGACGAAGCTAACGACATCCCCAGAGAGCGAGTGCTGCGCCGGCGACGCTTTGGGTGGTCGTTCCACTTCTCGCTCACGCTCGACCTCGTGCACGACCTCTCGTTCTTGTTCTTCGTCCATCCCTCCAGCGCGAACCGCAGTGATACCAAGGCTAACGCAGCGCTCTCGGATTTCTGGTACCGTGAAAGCGGTGGCGTTCGTGGAGCTTTGCGGTGCGTACAGTTCTACGAGCGATTTGACCTCGGGCTGAAGCCACTCCGTCGATAATTGTTCCGGCGTAAGCTCGTTAGCACAAAACTTGGACCACGCGTCGTAACGAGCTTGATGGTTCATGCCTTGCTGTGCCCAATGAGGGGCCCGTTGTTGAATATCGTTATAGGTTTCCTGTATCACCCATCGTAATATATCGGTGGTGTGGATGTTGTCCTCCGGGTCTTTGGCGGACAAAGTACGGATCTTCCGCTCAACTTCAAGAGGCGCAAAAAACATCACGGAGTGGCCAGTGCCCAGTTTGCGCATGCGCATGCAACCTTCAAACCACTCTTGAGATCCACAGATCGAAACAGAATTGCACAAACTGACCTTGAGCTAAACGATCTTTCGTGACCTTGGGACCCAGTGTGACGGCGGCACGGAATCCACTCGGGAACCTGATGTCAGTCCCACGTGTATGAGCGTCATCGAGGTATATGACGCATTGATCCAGCTGCTGCGCGAATGGTGACGACAGCAGAAGCTGTGTACTGCCATCTCGCGCGAGTACTGTCAGCTCGTCGTCCTCGTTGAAATAGATGGCCGCAGAGGTATCCGTGCTGATGGCTAGCCACGCTTCAGCTAGCTTACGATTCTGAAGGTCGAGCATTTGTGCGCCGACGTCCAATAAGACGCGGACCTCGGGCTGTTGTGCAACCAGGATCTCGAGAAATTCAACCGTGGTTCGTCGTTCGCCGTTCTCCTTGGTCATGCACATATAGTGTTTGTTCTCCGGCTGTAGAAGATATGAAAGAACCCCTGCGTTGGTCCCTCGTTGATGATCGGGGTCGCGTTGAGTGATGTGTAGGGGTAACAGGTATCGTCCGTCATTCGTGCCCGAGAAACCTGGAGTACGATCAATCCGGCGATCGAAAGAAGTCATCCTCGCTCACCGGTCAGCAAACGTTCTTTCTTCTCTGCCAAATCCCAACCCGAACATGCTAATTTCGAAGGAAACTCTTTTGCTTCCTTCGGAAACACAACTCTCGCGAGGAAAAAATCGACTGTGGCATGGTTCCGAGAAAACAGAGGAATGAGGAGGGTAGTCCATTGCTCCGACGACTTGAGGTTGATCCCCGTGTAACTCCGGAGCGAACTTGGCACAGAGGAGCAGTCTTGAACCCAGTGTTCGTAATCCAGCGATGGGTCGTCTTGCTTCAGCAAGATATCAAACGAGACCTTGAGCTGTTCCTCGGTCAAGCCTCCGTAGTAGTACGATAAACACGTGAGCAGGATCGCCACATCCGGGTGCCCAAACTCGGCTTTTGGGGCCGGTACGTCTTTTGCGCGATATGGGACTGCAAGCATGGTACGCTTCGGAGCAAGGCCATAGTCTACACGCCATCGTTGATCCCTAAATGCAAACAGGAGGATACCGGTAGCTAATATGCCACGGAGCAGGAGTAGGCCACCCCAAAGAGTGGTCTGTCGAGAGTAGTCCTCCACGATCTTGCATGTCGACGGAGACACGTCCTTGTTTGTGATGAAGGTGAGAATGGCATCTCGGACCTGAGCATTCAGCTGCTGAAAATTGAAATTTGGAAGGAAGCCATCGATCGCGTCCCGTGCGATCCGGGATATAAAAGCCTCGCCAGCGTCGGGCTGTAGGATTCGAACGTGAGGGAATGAACCAGGTGGACCACCCTCGTACTCTATAGACTCCTTGAAAGCGGTTTGGAGAGACAATGCATGCTTCTTCACGGCGGCGAGAACCTGTTGAGACGTCGTCCATCTCTCGGGGAATCCTTCCATATGTTGCTGTAAACCAATCGTGTAGACCAACTGGTAGCGAACGTGAAGGATCTCGTCGCTTTCGTCCAGAATATCTCGTGCATGCAAATGCAACCACTTCTGGAGTTCCAATAATGGGCGGGCGATATGGACGTCATTGGCTAGCTGCTTCTCTACGCTCACCAACTTGAGCGACAACACGTGATCTGGCTGGACGACCAGAACGCCGCGTTCGCGCATACACTCCGACATGAGCGCATGCAAAGAAGTCACTCGCTCGTGGTCGAGCGGGAGCGAACGCGAGAATGGGAGGTAGTAGATTCGCCGATTAGTAAGCCCACCAAGGCGGTCGACGAGAAGTTGGAACATCTGGGCTGTTAACGCTTTGGGGACGATAACTCGGGACAGTTGATCCCCATCAGCAAGTTTCGCAACGGAAATAGGAACGATGACAGATGATTTGCCTTCGCCCATGTTAAGCTGCATTGCAGTGTTTGCGCTTGAGTGTGGTGATACCATCTCGTTGGCAACATGGACCTGAACGCGACGAACGAGGAAGTTGCCTTGTAGCTGACCGTAAGTGAAGTCGTCAGCAGACAAACACATCGGGGACATAGAAAACAAACCTGGATCAGTATCAAGTCAGGCTGGGCTTCAGGATCCCACCCATCACACCCTTCGTTGTCAAACTCCTTGTAGAACTCTTCGTGGAGACCATCTAGGGCAAAACGGAGGAGCCTTCGCGCACGTTGCAGCTGCAACATGAGGAGCGCAAGGGTCACGAGGCACCTCCTCCAAGCCTCCGTAAGTTTGATGGGGGACGTAGAAGCGATGCATCGAAAAAGGGCCTCAGCTGTAATACGAGGCCATTGACCGGACTGCTCGAAAGCTTGATCGATCTTGCTACTCGGACCGAGCACCTCGTTTTTGAAGCGGCTTAAACCTTCCAAATACCTGGTTCTAGCGAGGGCATAACAGTCGACAAGGATGTTGATGGCCTCATCCGAAAGATCCTCCATCGGAACCTGGGGTGTCGGGGATACTTCACTACAAAAGTGTGCCACACTGGAATGCAGGTCGGATGCATATTGACATTGGAAGACATCCGTCTGATTCCCCTGGATGGTGGATATCAGCTGGCGTACCTCACTCGCACCCGAAAGTGACGAGGTCCTTTGATCCTCGACAGCAAAACGAGGGACTTGCTCGCGTGCTGGCAACTCCGGTGCAGCTCGGGTGAAGATGAGTTGGTCCAAGGTGACCGACCATGATGTCCGAAACCGCATGTTGAGACTTGGGGCAGGGTCGAACTTGTAGCTGGGAGATGAGACTGGTGGAGTGTGGGGGCGGGCAGCGAGGGCGCGAAGGATCGTTTGAACACGGTGGAGGTGTTCCCGGAGCAAGATGTTTCGAAGACAGCTCTGGAAAAGTGCTCGAATACTCGAGTTCAAGCTCTCTACATTGTACGCATTGGCATTCAGCGAAAGCGATGGAGGGTTTCGGGATGGCCACGCGGCAAGCACCCGGGCAGCTACAGCACCCTTATCCGTATCCAGCCGTGTGTTGTAGAGGCCGCGTCGATACTTCTCTTGAGTTCCAACTCGGTGCGGTCTATTGCTTCGTCTAGCAGAGGTGGTGCACTCAGGACTGAGATAAAAATCGCGTGCTGAAGCCAAAACACAACGTGATACGGTCTCCCCAGTGGGTTGATATCCATCCGAGAGATTGTAATCCGGGTGAGCTGGTGGATGCTCTGAGCGAAACGGTGGATGGAGTGCGAATGCCAGAAGGCCTGGGATGATGTGACAAAGCTCCGGTGAGCCGTATGCCATGGCAGAAAACGAGAATAATAACTTGAAACGGTCGTGGGCTTTCTGGCTGTCTCGAAGGAGGTTGTATGCATTGATCCATATCTTCGAAATGTCGGGCTTCAACCATGAGCTGTGGTACGTGAGTGACAAAGAAACCTCGCTGCTTATTGTGCCTTTCCCAAGATCCGTTATGTACAGTATGGGGATCGCTGTCGCATCTAGAGACCAGCCAAAAACAGTAGCGGCTGCCAAATAAGTCCTGTGCTCGGGTGAGCCGGTTTCTAAAACATCCCGGGCAAGGTACACGACATCAGAGTCTGCCCTGGGGAGCTGTTCGGAAGTCTCGGATGGAAGGAGATACACAGCTCGATGTAAGCTGCGGGCGAGTAGGTGGTTGTCGTGCGACGGGAATTTCTCGAGAAGAGCCGTCTCCCAACTCTCGTGGAAGAGCTGCACTCTTTCAATGTGATCTTTGATGGCCTTGGCAGCGAGGTACAGCTGTTGATTCTGAGAAAGAACAGGGAGGTTCAGCCAGTGAACGATTTCCATGTTCTTGTAGCGCGAATGCAACGAACGCGCAGGACATAAGGACGCGATCGAGCGCAGGAGCTCCGCGTCGCGAGAACCAAACTTCATGATCGACCAGCAGCTCGCTGACCGGAGTAACCCTAACGCCTCTTCCGTACCCGACCTGCCTGTTAAGGGATCAACACTGCATCCGCCACTGGTCAAGGCATGCAGGTATGCACGGTACAGCTTGTTCGTCAAACTGACAGTTCCTGTCAAACAGCCCAAGTCGGTATCGATTCTGTAGGTCTGGTACGTGACCCGCTGAAGGGCAGGACCACGGGTGTCGATCTCGATGCGAACGTGATGACCATCCATCTGGAACGAAATCGGGCCCTCGGGGATGAGGACACATCGTGGGACAAGTTCGTCGACGTTGACGTTCTCTCTGAGCTTTGGCCGAAGTACGAGCCGATTGACCAAACCAAACAGAGTCCCAATAGATTGGTTCTCGTCATAAACCATGCCCCGGATGTTGTGAGATTGGAGGTCCCCATCCTCATCGACGTAAAAGGATAGGCCATAGCGGGGTAGAGTGACGGACAGTTGAAGTGATGACGAAGTTTGGTCAGAGTCGTTCGGGGTCACGGTGACAAGGAGATTCTGTGGGGTGTCAAGGGACTTCAAGAGACCCGACACCATGGTCCAGGACTGGCTTCGGACGTCTACGAGGAGCTCTCGGCCTTTGTGCATGCGATATTTCCCAGGTGTACAATCAACGTTCCAATTCTCTGACGAAGCCTCCCAGAGCTTGTCAAGGGGCCGGATCTCCATGATGGATGTGGAAAGATTCAGCCAATGAACGTGTCCCTTGATCAACACTGCCGGAAGGTCGTTCTCCAGTTTTTCTCGAGGGATGAGCTCGATGATGTCCGAACCACCCGTAGCTGTTCGTTTCGCTCGTATCACGAGATCTTTGTCTCTGAGAGCAAAGGACACCTGGTATGACGTCTGAGTTGTCAAATATGTTTTAGTACCCCTCGAGCGCGCTTACCTGGTGATCAGAAATCGTACCCCGTGTCGAGTAATCCATCCCCGGGAGGTCACCTGGTATGACGTCGAGCACTTGCTACAAAGATAGTCAGCAACCTGTGTCACGTTGAACATGGCGAGACGTACCTGGCCAAAAATGAGGTTGTACAGGGGGTGCCGAACGATTGTGCTCGGTAATCTACCAAGTGGTTTTCCGTCCACCAAAAGGGAGCCATCCAGCAAATTAAAGTGCACGACTTGCGAACATTGACTTGTCGTCGACGCGGTTGTGCACGAGAACCAACGTGAATCCGGACTCGGTAATTGGGTCCACCTTGAACCAGGACGGTAGTCGGGCCAAACCTTGTGGACGGCAAGGTCGATGCCTTGGTCGCTGTCGTCGGCTTGGATAATGTGACCTAGGGAGCTCTCGAGAGCCATGGAGAGACGGCGGTCCCGGTCCAGGAGTAACTGCGAATATGTAGAAAGAGAGGAGACTCTGTTCGGTGTGTTGTCGTGCAAAACTATTACACACATGATGAATACCTCAACATCTTCTGCAGAACAAAGGAGTTGCTGGATCATGTCGGGTTCGACATCAAATGTGCTTCGACAGATGGCAGCAGTGTCCCGCAAGAGCCCACGAATCTCTTCATCCCCCGGCGTTCTCATGAGCTTATCCAAGAACTCCTGGACCCAGGTGTACACCTTCCCGCGTACAGAACGAAGAAGCATGAGAGCGCGCTTCAAGACGGCTTCGTCAGGTTTGGCTGCGAGTAGACGACCGAGCAAGAAGGAAATGGTATCCATGGTTACTCCCTCCAACCAGTTTCCCTGGACGTCGACGACCAGGGTTTCGAGCTCATGTGTAAGCGCGTGGCCAAAGGAGGCTTCATGGAGCTCTGCGTGCCACATTAATTCTCCTGTTTTGGAGAGTAATCCGACTTGCATGGTTGCCTGAGCCAATAACGAATGAACTTCCGTGCGACGGAAGCTTAGTGATCGGTCTCGAAGCTCTCGCAGGATGTTAAGCCATTGGAGTGCGCCGCCACTACGCAATTGTCCGAATGCTACGAATTCATGAAGGGGGAGGTTGTTGTGGCAGTCCACCTGGTCTGCCAGGACTTCGTTCGATGTGTGGAGGGTGGTGTCGACATATCGCTGGAGATTGTCATACACACCTTCTTCGATCTTGTACGTACAGTACTGCCCAACTTTGATGTCGCCGAGAGCATTTGCAACTGGGACATTTGCCTGGTGATCAAAACCGTAAAAACAGAGGCTATTTTGGACGGCAACTTGTTCCTCCCTAGCTGGGATGGCCAATTGTCTGTGGTTGATTGGTCTTGCAGTCGAAGCGAGCGTAACGCGTGATCTAGGATGCTGGAGGAAGTAAGCTTTTAGCCCCGGATAGTCACCGAGGAGGTACGGTCTCTTCCCCCGAGAACATTGGGAGCAAATATCGACAAGAAAGTGTAAAGTAGTCGTGCGCCACATGTTGAAGGCCGGTGGACATGCAAGTTCGAATACCACAACAGCCGCACGAAGCTCATCTTCGGGCAGAGGCTTTTCATAAACATCCATAGACATCCCGTTGAGTTGAGCCTCGAGTTGGCATTTGCAGCAGTTCGCTGCATGGTATTTTGTACCATCCTGCCGCGTAACACGGTTGTGGTAGATGCCATCGATTTCAAGTTTCAGCTTTTCGTGCTGGTGATTGGCTTTCTTGAGCTCAGCCACCTTTTTCTCGATCTCGCGCCCTGCATCGTTTTTGATCCGGTCTTTGAGATTCTGGAGGATTGTTGACTGATTGTAGTAGCGAACGGCGAACGTCTCTTCCGACACCTCCCGAGAAAACACCGACCCAGAGGGTCCAGGATGGGACTGAGAGTGGCGACGACGCAGGTATTTGTAGATATGTTGAAGGCGACCAAGGTTACCGGCTTTGCGAAGCAGCAGCTTCTGCAGAAGAGCAATAGGGATCTCTGGGGAGAACTCGGCCAGCATGGGAATGCTCTGGGTGGTGATCTTGTCTAGTGCAACCCAAAGCTCGAGTGTCGTCAGGAGCATGATGGACAGTTGCTCAGGGTTGTTCCCGTATGTTCTTAACGCAGCTGAGGAATATTTATTTGCCAATGTCTCAAGCTCAGTGCAAGCTTGGTCTGCGTTCGTGACGCTACCAACCCAGGCATCAATACCCTGTTCGACTGCCTGCTCGACATCATAGAGGGTGACATAAGATTCGGCACGGAACGCATCCGCGAAGACATCAGATGACAAAAAATCATCGAGACTGCCTCGGCAACGGTGATCAGGGTGGAAGGGGACAGGAGGGACATCATCGTGATCAAGAAGACGGTTTCCGAGAAACTCACGACTGCACAGCAGCGAAAGCCGCACATCGCGAGCCAGGTTGAGCTGAGAGAACGTATGGGGAGGAGACGCGCGTTGGGCAGCCTGTACCCGTTCCCACCTGTCATCAAGTACTGTTCGAACGCGACTGCATGCCTCCAACGCGGCCTCTGAAAGCCATTCAGGCGCGAAAGCGCCGAGCTTTCTCAAGCGTCGACTGATCTTTGTTCCGATGACATGGAGCAAGTCGTTGGAGGTGTCCACCCGGACCGCTTCTTCGGCAAGTCTAGCAAGGAAGAATATGATGAACATCTTGTATGAATCGCGTCCGTGAGGAGATGGCTCGAGGGTAGTCTGTAACACAACCCGGATGAGGAGCCACAGCGAGGAGCGCCGCCAGGGTATCGGTGAGCCGCTCGACACAACAACGTCGTCCCCAATGCGTTTGGTGATGCGAACGACATCGGTAGCTGGGCGACCAACCCCCCGTAAAATGCCAGTAAGTAGTTCGGTGATGTACCGCGGGTCGGTAGTGTCTCGGCGCTCGACGGCGGAGCGTTCCGCCAAGAGATTTCCCGTAGAATCATCAAGCACGTCTTCGTTCATGCGAACAAGAAAGTTGGCGAGTTCGGTACGGAAGACTGCATCATTAAAGACAGCGTTGGGAATCTCGATGGCCGGTCCAGGATACGAACATATGAGTTTTCCCTGCGTCGTAATCACAGAGTTGGCCTGCGGTGATACCTCAAAGGCTGAATACATCGTCCAGTCTTGCCCCTCCTTAAACACGACCGCAGCATTTTGAGCGCGAATGAAGAACGCGCGGACATCTATGCCATGTTTCGAACTGTCAACGCGAGATTCGGGAATCATACAGAACAGAAACGCGTACCTCCAGGTTGCATCCTGCGGAGCTGAGTGGCAACGTGATTCTGATCCAGCCTTTCAGATTGGACAGTGGCTTCGAGGTTTTCCACCATCTTTACGATGGCGAGCCACTCGGACTGAATGGTGCCACTGACGACGTCGGTAAAGGCGCGTGCAGCAGCGACAACGGCTCTGACGAGTGCCTGCTCGCCGGAAAGAGAGTGATCGTCCTCCCCTGGGAGTCGGAGAGGACAGAAGACGTGTCTGGTAACGTATTCGAGAGTGTCAATGTCATCCGTATTCATGGTAAAAAAGACGCGTAGGAAACGTTTGACAATGAGTAGGGCTCCAATGGACTTGGGGTCGTCAATGGATGTTTGGAACGATACTAACGCGTTCACCAACTGAGAGTCCAATTCGGACTCGGACGCAATCAATTTACGCGTCGTCGTCCCTGGACCTAGATTGTTACGCCGCCGGCCCGGTCTGGGCTGAGATCCGACCGTAACAAAAGCAATATCATAGTTTCATAAATACCTAAGACTTTTGTATCATCTTGGTGAATTGGGAGCTTGGTGACAGTAGGGCCGGTGGGTAGCAGTTAATCTCCCCGTCACTTTGACTCAGGCAGACCAATTGAAGAGTCAAAGGAACGTCAGGTTTTTGGTTTCCGACTTCCGAATCCGATCACTTCGGAGGACAAAACGCAGAAAAAGAAATCCACAAATTACAATACAAAATAGATACAGCCCAGCGCAGTTACAATCTACTCCAAAGCAAAAAGATGCGGATATCATGATCAAAAAAAGAAAAGTAGCAACGGGAAACAAACAAAAATGGTCCCCTACAACGCAACAAACGGAGGCGGCCTCGACGTCGGATCACAATACATCCTATACACCTGATGCAACACCTCCCCTTCCAATCCCCTTATTCGTAAACACTTTTGAAACAACTTCTTGTCGATCGTGAATTGCACCCGACTGGCGAGGTGTTGTCCAGCAACCAGATCCTTGATCACCCCCGCAATCAACCGTTGCTTGTGCACGTTGATCAGCGGCTCGAGTTGTATCGACGGTGGGAGCGACGTGACAGACTCAAACACTTCGGGGTGACAGGGCGAGTCAAAGCTGACGCCTTGTGTGTCGATGGAAACAGGTTCGTTGGGTGCCGTTGGATCGATCAGGTCAGGGAGTTTGCTATATCGATAAAGCTGAGCGAGGTAAATACCTAGAGCACAACCGTCGTCAGCTTTCCCAAAAAACGGACACGACAATCCTCACCAATAAAAGGCACACAAGCAGACGGCGTGCTCCCTTCAGTGGACCTGCTCTACGATTGTGGGTCTGAAGTACTACTACTCATGATCGTCGACGCGCGCGAACGCACATCGATCGGCTTCGCATCCACCATGGCCGAGATCGCCTCTTGTATCGCCTTGAAATCGTCTTCCGCGTTCACAAACTGCGACAACCCTTGAAAGATCTGCATCTCCCATGGACCCACACGACCCCAATGTCGATGCATAGCCTTGTTGACCCATTCGTTCCGCAATCCCGCAAGAACGGAAGCCAACGTATGAAAGTTGCTATGGCTATACGAATTCTGTAGACGACCCCAAGTGAGCACAACGTCAACCCAACCCAACCACACACACGTACGAACGCAACGAAGGTGTTGAAGGCGTCGGAGGATGGGAGGCAGAAGGGGAAGAAAGTAGACAAGGGGAAGGGTAAAGCGGTGGAGGAGGGTGAGAATGAGGAACCGACGTCGGCGGATGCCCCTGTGAAACCTGCGTACTCTGCGAGCGTCATCAAGCATCTTGGGTTCGATCCTGCCGCGAAAGTAGGGCGGAAGCGAGCGGAGGATCTTATCATCCAGAGGAAGGTGCGCATATCGCGATTTGCGGGGACGTTATTCAAGATATTTATCCCATTGGATAGTTGGAAGCACTGGCGGCTGTCCAGGGATGGGGTCGAGAAAGGACATTAACCTTGCGCGAAGACCAGGTCCGAAGATACGGTCTGGTGTCTCTGTTCCTGCCTTTATGGTCGAGGAAGATGCCAGCGCCGATGCGGAGGGCGGCGAATCTGATCTGAACGTCGTTTCGGGGGAAGATGAGATGGTCGATCTGGATGATAGTAGTGACGTTTAAATGGTATTGATGATTGCAAGACATGCCAGTCTGCCAGACGTTCCGAGTCCGGACGATGCCTTTAGGTTACATGCTGGATTTTGTGACGGCCTCTCGCGGCCTCTTCCAACGGGAGTTTTGCACTGAACTACTCGTTAGGACTCGGACTACTGCGGCATGAAGAAGGTATGGTATGACGTCTGTACGATCACTACTAGATGGTGATATTGATATCAGCAACCTGCTGCCGCAATGTTGAAGTCGCTTGCGATTCGAAGGGATTACCCGCGGTGATCGTTCGATAACCCCTGCTCTTGACTCGCAAGCGGTCTATTCCACTGGCTTTTTTTTTTGAAAAGGTGGCCCACCTTGTGCCGGGGATGTTCCAGATGATCTCCAAAGACCATGCACGCCTTGGTCCAGACTCCAGAATACGGATCACCGTTTGCTCTCGCTGGTGGCGAGCCTCATGTGGGGCTGCTATCATCAGATACCCTCGTTCCTTGGTACTATTTCCTAGCACCTCTGCCAGGGGCATTTAGTAATAGTAAGTGCTCGTGCTAGAGCCAACGCCGGCGCCCACTACCCCCCGGGTGATTTCATCACGCCGGGTTCTCCGATCATCGTAGGCCCGAGGTCATTCCTAAATATGAAGGTGAAGACGAACGCGTGAATGTCTGTTCAGAAGAATGCGCAAGTCAGGAGTCGATACAGCGATAATGATGTATGAAATGCATGCTAATTACCACAAATGTGTGGTACATCACTGGGGTGAATCCAAGTCACTAGTGATGTATCACTGATGTATCACTAGTCATTATTAGTACTGAGAAGCACCATTGATAATTGATGATGCATCACTGATACATCACTAATACATTACTGCTCCTTGTAAGTATTTGTGTGATATATCATGGAAAGCTAATCAGTTATGACCTCAATACATTCCAGTGTACTCCAAGTAGCCAACACTGTCGTTTTAACAGATGATGGTGACGAGTCGTGAATCATTGATGATCGTACGGGAA
>JBBPQV010000995.1:0-13391 GCA_038092675.1 Boletus rufocinnamomeus | reverse complement strand
GACGTCACACTGACTGTGGCATCCTCCGCTCGAGCCGTATATATAGAGGACCGTAGAGACGACGCGTTCCCATCTATCTTTCCCCCTTCCAATACACTCGTTCATACGCGCCCCGTCTTGTCCGCTCCGTGTTTGTCAGTTCCTACTGTCGGTGGATGGATCATGCGTGCCAGTTTCGATTGCCAACTCAGATGGGCACGCACTCGAACTGCTACACCGGCTTAGTCTAGGATAGCCAACTAGACTGGCAAGAAATAGGTGGCGCGATTTTCCACCATACATTCGTCATTGGAGCAGAGGCAATATACTCCCTGGTGAAAGCGCTATTAGGCCGGGCGCATACGAAGGCGACCGGCGTGGAAACCGCCTTGGTGACGATGGGTGAACAAACCAGACCACGACAGAGTGCGCCGAACGTCGTTCCACACTCGTTTCTTCTGACGTTTCCAACACTGCTGCATGTCATCGACACGTTCAGAGGTCCACGCTTGGCGTTTCTCAGCTTCAAAACATACTGCACGATGTCGCCGACCATGGATACATGCAGAACAGCGAAAGAACGAGCCCACGTTGTTTACTTGTCGATCTATTCCTTGTAGTCGACACGGAACACGCGAATGTCATCCATGATTCCGTTTATGCAATATGCAGGTGAGGGCGTTGATATCTTTCAACATATCTTGATCCGTACATCGAGAATAGACAGACCCTGGTGTGCCCGATTATTGCATACCCCTCTGGGACACCCTTGACGTCGACCTACTATAAACTCTTCGTGTACCCAAAGCCTTCCATAAAGTTCTATCGCACGAACATTCAGTGCAGCGCAAAGATCTGACGTATTTGATCAATTGACACTGCTCGCAGAACGTGCCATCCATATCTAGCGTCCGGAATCTCAATCAGACCCGATGACGGCGCGTCTAGTCTTTAGACTACTAGCGTCCTTGACAGGACCAGCGGCACACAACTCGGGGGGGATCTCGTCCGCCAGCTGCCACGGTGGCTTCTCCGTGTGGCGGTTGGTTATAATCCCCCTGGGACACCAACATGAATCGTGGTGTTCTATCTGAACAGCGTAGCATGATTGAATATGACCATGCATAAATGGCACGCTCCAGTGACAGCCTGGTAGAGAAAAAGACAGATGACGATCGATGATCGATGATCTCCTGGCCGCCAGAGAGTAGACCCGGGGAAGCCCGGAAGCTTCCGGGGGGCGACGAAGAACGTTATCGTACGTCGACATCATCTCGTCATCGCCTCGACGTGGGATTGATATATGATAGGGTATCTGAACCGTGGCATCGGCCCCATTTTGCCAGTCGGCAAGCCGCAGGACACGACAAGGGAGTAGTCAAAGTTATTCGAGAGGCCATGCCCAAGATGCAGAGTATTTGCGACACGGTCGGCATTGACGAAACAAGGAAAGGGACGCGATGATTGAAAAGGTCCTGCGGGTTGCGGAGAGAAAGTAGAAAAATCGGAGGGATGAAGAGAGTGTGAGTACTTGTCGACCGTCTCGTTTATGAGGCTTGGATCTCCGTCAGAAATATATTTGTGACCTGGGATACACATGACTATAGAATTCTATTCTCTGGACCCGATCGTACGATTTTCCAGGAACGCTTGGCTCGGAAGGCCGCAGGAAGATCTTGCAAAATCTGGTTGTGAAGATGGTTGTAAGTGTTACATGGGAAGGTACGCATGAACGTCTGAGGTGTGACCTCGACACGATCTGCTGCGATTTTCCCGTCGAGCAGAAGAACAGCTCCCACAGAGTGTTCTTTTTTCGGACATCAAGGAATGGGTACCAGTGACATGTGGAGTGATCTAAGTTTACAAAAGTGGGGTTTCTCCACGACGTAGCACCCCAACATACCGATGAATATTATTGTAAATTTGTGGCCTTGCTCGACCTAATTTCCCAAGCACTCGTTAGTAGTAACGATGTTAATCGATATCGTTATTGAGAAATCACCGCGAGTGCTGGCAACAAATAAATATTCAAGACCAATTAGTGTTCAATCTATGCATGCGGATACAATGACCGTGTGCTTCCGTCAAGGCATCAAGATGACCCTACGGCAGATGCGGAGCAGCCTGCGCCCATGTCCGCCCTCATTGCTAATAATCGTGGTGCTCACCAGCCCACGTCCCCCAATCCGGATAGCTCGATTGGTCGGGTGACCCGCGGGGGTTAGGTGTTCGATCACCAGTGAAAATATTGGAGAGGAGTGCATGTTTTAACAAAAAGGAATTTGGATTGATTGGTACAAGTCGAAGCTTTTGGATTAGGGATTTATCAGAGATACGAGCTCAATATCGTCCTAGATGATGAGGAGGGATGCGAGGGTCTCTACCAAGTTAAGCAGGAGTGACGGCAAGGCGAGAGAAAATGTTTGGAGTGTGTACTCTACCCCTCAAAAGATATGCCCGTGCCTTGATCACGATCAAGATCACGGTAGAACAATTTGAAATCCCCCTGGCGGAGATTTCTATATGGTAATCAGTCTACGCCCACTCAGATTGCTCATTAGTATCACCGTGGCTGAGTCACAAGGTAGTCCGAGGAGTAAGACAACACCATCAATATTTGGCATGCGAGGGGGACGGATAGTGGGCGTATCTGCGAAGTGACAGCGAGTAGATAAGGGGATAAACCCCATTGCAATATGATACACGTATCAGAACCGACAGGAGTTATAAGTGATCGGCTTCAACGAAACTACCATGTGGTGCTTCCATTCTGAAATTTCTGATCAAGACATGTCTGGAAATGGAGTGTGCGACGATCAGCATCGCGATCACGTGTTCGGCCGCAGAGATGCCGGGCCCGGGCGCACACGTACTAGGACGAGCCGTCAACTTCCTGTCATTAATATTGTCACAAGAAATTCGGAACCTCAGACGGGGCCTGGGCCATTGTACTGTCATAGGTGAATACTGTCAGGAAGGATCAGTGCTGCTCAGCACGGTTGGACATGCGTGCAAGAACATGAGAGACGATGGTGATTCCACTAACGCAAGCAAGGTCTGTGTTGCCTTTGTCGGCATTCCCGAGTGATCAAGTTCCTTGATAATTCGGTATCCGGGGAATTCTGGCATTGGGAATGCGAAACCACCGAATGTCTTGTGCTCGTATTTCTTTAATCTCGCGGGGTTTCTATATGCATCGCGGATCTTGGAATATGCAGATAACCTTTGTGAAACGTGGGAGTATTTGATGGCAGTCCTATTACAGGAAGTGTCTCTACGCCCGTTTTTTTGGGAGGTGGCACTGTATTCCGAACGGGTTTCTGGATTTCTGCGGCCCATCTGCCAATTATCCAGCGCAATGGCACGAAATCGTTCTGTTGAGACTTGTCCCCGGTAGCCAGGGGAACACTATCACACAGCCACCGCGGCTGCATAATTGAGTGGCACTGCCAATCCGGGGCATGGCGTCGGCTCCAGGTTTTTGAGCGGCGAGGATAGGAACACGTGCTAGGACTGACTTACAAACCGGGAATTGCCATGTCGGGGTTTTATAAAGGATCTTGAGTTGATGGAATAACTCATATTTCCCTCCCTCTCTTTCGTATCTCCCCCCCTGAACACGCCCCGCAATGAATCAGAACTCGACCAAAGCCCCCACCGTCCAGGATAGCATCCAGCATTCAAAGCCAATTCCAATCTCTACTCAGCATCTGCGCCCTCGTTCACCATCATCTTCCGAGTCGTCCAACTCCCCCACCTCTTCTCCTTGCCTCCTCACCCCGAATCTTCCAACCACACGCTTTCCAGCTTCTTCCAGTTCCCCCATCCTCTACTTCTTGTCCCAGTCCCCCTCCAAAGCACCCTCGACCTTCCCCTTCCGTGGGTTTGCCCCACCCCCCGTCCTCGAAGGTGTGTGCTTGCGTGTCATGGTCATGTCCTTTTGTCCCTTTTAACACTCTTCTCCAACAGACGAACCAACTGAGGAAACTACACCATCTACCCACGCTCGTCGTGCTAGTACCAATACCATCGGTCGATTCCAATCTCAACCCACAGTGACGGAGACTCATCATGAAAGGGGTGTCAATGTTCTCAGGCGCCTCTCCCTGAGTCATATCGGCAAAGTGTGTTTGTCAATTGTATTTGCACTTTTCAAACATCTGACGTCTCGTAGCCTCCTGTGGCTGATATACCCCGGCCCAGCAGCCCTCGGGCCCCTCCAAACTCTGCTGTATCGAACCCACCCGCAATGCCCAACATTCTACCCAAGCGCAAAACCAGACGATCAGCAACCATTGTTGGGCAGACACGTCCTCGTCGTGCCCCTTCTCCTATGGGAGAGAGAATTCTCAAGGGGCATTTCGACGGGTTCAACTAATTTATTTCATCTGTCCCTGTTTCGGTTCTCCACAGCACATGATTCTGGAACGTTTGCATCTCCAACCTCGAAAGAAAGCTGTCCATTCGTTATCGCTCGGCTTGCTCGGCGCCAAACGATAAGACACGCAGTTGCGTTGATATCACCTGTAGCCGCAGCGTAATCATTTCTGACTTCATCTTGATCCAATTCGAGATATCCCAGTGCGCAACCCATTCATTTTACTCATCAATGGGTTCGCCTCGTGTTTCGCTTAGCCATTCTAAGTTATTTGTCTTTGCATTGTGTAAGATGTGGCGATTTGAATACGTACATGCTCCCTGTACCCTATGATGTACTATGCATTAGCTTCAAGTGTAACAATATGTATGGTTATATCGCCCAAAAATATTTATAGTCCGAGATCAGTGACTACACTGGACCAGCCAGTGGTCTCTGCAAGTCTAAGAGACGCGCTTGTACTTGTTATATGCAGCGGAAGACACCCCTACGTCGACTTCATCCGCACACAATCTCGAAAGGCGTCCCTCCAGCTCAGGTTGAGGATGTGCCTGCACCGGAGGCTGGTATCTACACCAATCCCACCAAATCGTCCAGTGAATCCATTTCAGTTTGAGAACCTTGCTATTTAGTTCCCGTTTCGTCGTCCGGGACGACACGAGCTGTGCAAACGCTTGCTCAAACGAGAGCCCAACGTCGTCGATCCTGTGATCCAGCGCGTCCATCGATTCGCAGCTGAGCGAGATAGCTTTCAGCCAAGGTGCAAGTGGCAAATTATTTCCATCGCTGTCCGACTCGTGGATCATGTCCTTGAGGAGGGGTGCTATCAAACGAGGCACGTCCGCCCCGTTGAGTTTCAACAAGACCAACGACGGACACCGCTCCATCACCTGACGCAACTCTGCGCTCGTGATGTCGACGGCGGTGAGGGTGAAGTGGTTGAGGGAACACTTGGAGCGAGCGAGCAGTGCGAGGAAGCTCTCGTGACACCAGCTCGTGCTCATGCTGCTCGTGTCCCAGACGCGGGTGAGCAGCTGAAAGTCGCGGAGCGAAGGCGTCGTGAGGGCGTCCATGAGATGGTTGATACACTCCTCGTGGTTGTTGATCGTGACGAGGACGAGGGTGGCGAGACAGGGCATCGAGATGCGGTCCCGAGTACCGTCCCACTTGGTCTCACACTTGTATTGCGTGATCTCGACGTGGAGGTGGGTGAGCAGAGGGGCACAGGTGAGGATGTAGAGCAGCTCCTCGACGTCGGTCGGTCGGTATCCGCCTCGGAGGGTAAGCTGTGTCAGCTGCGTCCACGGTAACGTCCTATGGCTATCCGGCATCGCCCCGGCAGGTATCTGCAACTCCTTCAAATGGGGTAAAAACTCGGGCCGGAACGGGGCCCAGGGTGTACACTGGGGCGAGATCTCGAGCTCTTCCAGCGCTGGCATCTGACACCGCACGAGGGCGTTGAAACAATCCCAATCCCGTGGGGCTGCGGGGAAATGGACAAAGATGGCACGCCAGCGATCGGCGTTGTCCGCGACGATGCGGCTGAGTCGGCGGAGAAAGGTAGCGGGGACGTCGTCCGTCAGAAAGTCGTTCCATAACCATAACGAGACGGGAAATGGGCGTGAGCGCTGGATCCATGCGTGGAGGATTTCTTCTTGTTTATCGAACATGCCGGAGGTAGGGAGTTCGAGATAGAGCGCTGTCCATAGTCTGGGCATGGCGAGGGACAACCCACGCCAGCTGCGACATACGCTTCCGAGGAGCAGCGGTGCACGCCGACTGGGCTCGCAATGAGGTCCACGAACGTGGACGTCGCCACAAAAGTCAAACACCCGGGCCATGATCTCCGGGGGCATCCGTTTGATTGGGGAAAGGAGCGCACCGAGGTCCTCAACGTAAGACGTCAACTCGCGCTTCCGACGCTGGATGTCGGCGAGACGGGCCTGTAGACGGGTAATATCCTCCTCCACCGCCTCTAACTCGGCCTTAGGCTCGGTGAGCAGATCACGGACTTCCTCCCGTTGGTCATCTGGAGGCGCGCTGTTGGTGCACAGAAGGCGGATGATCGATGACTAGGGCCGGACGGGCGCGTGAGTCGACGCGGGAAAGCGTGTGTGTAAAGCATCGCTTACTGGTGGTATGTCCTTGACTTCACCATACTGCTCCAGTTTGACTGCGTAGAGCGGTACACCCGTCTCTCTGACAGCCTGAAAGATCATGATAAGAAAATGTAGCGAGGATGAAAGGACTTGGACACAAGGCTCTTCCGACGAATGCCCGTTTTAACCAGTCCTTGGACGCAAGGCAGCCTACGGCGTGACCAGAGAAAAAAATAAAATCACGCTGCCATTGCAACGTTGAGAAAACGTTGCGGTTGACATGGGCTGTCCTCGACTTGCGACGCGCGGACCTCTAAATTACGACACGCGAGTTGTAGCACATTTCACATTGAAACATGAAGACAACGCGCTCAGATAGATGCACAGCATTTCCAGGAGTTTACGGCCCCTGATCCTCTGGATCACCGTTTTACCGGTGTGCTTACGACGAGGCCAAGCCACGATGGTTCTCCCATTGACATGTCTTCAGAGGGCAGTCAACTAGTCATAATTGGAAGGGATGTAACTGTAACGTACTCGCTCGCTCAGTCACGTCGCGTGTGTGCGGAGAACAGCAGGCAAACAGTGGGTCAAGGGGTGCTCATCACGGCCTCGACTTGCCTATGCAGCGTGTTCCCAACGCTACTGCGTTCTATCACCTAACCTAACCACATCTCGCGCGTTCATGTCCTACGAGAAGCTGTGCTGACCGGTTTAGCGATAGGCATGGGCCGCTTCGAGAACACGATCTTTTTCTTCACCACGGCGGTGATGTCCCACCGCACTTGCTTGTTCTCCTCCTTCTCCTTCTCGCCTTCGCCTTCTGAATCATCGTTTGGGGCGTGCACGTCTGCAGGAACCAAGTTCCGAACGTGCTTGTGAAGCACCCCAAGAGGCTTTGGGAGATTGACCACCTTGCCTTCTATCAAGTGATGCCCGATCATGAGCATAGGCTTATTCTAGGAAAACGAAGCACATCAGTGGGGGGGACATCAAAATAGACACCTTGTGGTGCGACAAGTACGGACCATGTCAGCTGTGTTCAACGTCCCAATCAACTGTCCGTCCTTGGTTGTCGTTTCAGAACCCTGGACGTCGAGCGTGCCTTGCAATTCGATCAAGAAGAGTTCGTCGTGCCCCAGTTTTGCGACTGACAGGGGAAGCTTTGCGGAAAACGCATTTGGTGGTGCGACAGTGATGGGCACGATCATCTTGTTCGAGGTGTGGTCCAGTCTCAAAATCGCGACAGTAACCAAAAGTGTAGAATGAGATCCCTAGCTAGTCTACACGTGCAAGTCAACTTTCCATCAACTCCGACGGGTAGTCTCCAAATTCCCAACTAAAGCACTCCTACGGCACTCCAGATCAGCAAACGTCCATTTTCGAAAGGAAAAAAGGCAACCGGGAAGAAAAAGGAAAACGTACCACACAATCCATTTCCGGCTTTGCCGACGGCACCTCTCGTCCAGCTTCCATACTCTCTTGCCACGGTTCACTTAGGATATTGTCAATCACGTTCACGATGCCGTGTGTACGAACGTCGACAGCCCAAGAAAGATTGGACACGGTGTCGTACACGATCGATGTGCCGAGGTGACACCTACACAGTTGAGCAGTTGGTCGTGTGACGGGGCAAAAGGATGATAGAAAGACACATACTTGGTCTCCATGGCGTACCCGCCCAGCGCGCACGAGGAAAGGATGCCATTGCATGTCCCCATCGCAATGGGATCGGCCGTATGATACACATGTGTGACGTGATGCGTCGATGGCTGAAAGAAACATATTGATGGTTAGGAGCACCATACCACGTCGACGAATGGGTCCCTTACGGGCGAGGGTAAATGTAACCTCCTAGCTGCGAGCTTCTCCCCAGGCGACTCAAACGCCACCGCCGGAACTCCAAACGTCACACCTAGCAACGACGCGAGCGCAGCACCTACATACCACGTCTGCGTTAGTATCCGCTCAACCACGATAACCTCGACCAACCTAGCGAATGCCCAACGATCCAAATATTGGCCGTAGGATACATATACGTTATATTATTGTATAGATTCTATGCAAAAAAAAACCAAAACACCACTGAATCGTCGCGCAAGGGGGCCTACCAAAAGAAACGGACTCACTGTACCAATAGGATAAAACAGACTCTCCTCCGTCAACGCTTGCGCCAAGCAAGTCTGATCACACTTCCACCCTCCTCGATGACAACCACACACCTTCGTCCACGTCCAGTCGATATTGGCACAACAACAGCTAAACAGCAGGTTATCGTTCAGCCTGTCCTTCTTTCCCGTCGGACCGCCACTCCCGAACAATGCCGTCGAGGTACCCTTGATGGAGAGCACGACGGTCGCATTGTCGGGCGTCGCAAAGACGTAGCCACGAAACCCGTCCGAGTCGGGTTCCCAACCAAACGGATAACGCTACCCCGCATGCGTCAGTCAACCCATCCACAAACACGCAGCCGCGACAAATGACAAGAGGAACGTACGTCGTTCCATTCGTCTTTCAACTCGTACCACGCCTCGTCGTCCGAGGTGACATAGGCATTGTTGGTCATCTTGGCGAGCTCGAGGAGCGTTTCTCGGTCCTCGACATCAGGTCCGAGGATCTCGTCTTCCCACCAAGGAAGGTCGGTGCTTTGGGCATGTCGGATCGAACGTATGCGGGCAGCCTCGTGTGCTCGAAAGGATGGCGGGCGGAAGGTGGAGACTCTTTTCGTTTTTATCGTATATGTCGTTCCACTTCCCTCTGTGAGCACACTCGTCGGAGCTTGCGGAACGTCCGAGAACACGACGTGAGCATCAGGCGATACAGCGTGTTGATGCCTCAGCTCGAGTTGTAGGCGAGTGGGATCACACTTGAAGGAGTGTGGTTGTTCTCGTGGGTATAGTCTGGAGAAGAAACCGAAAAGAGGGAAAAGAGCCGTCAGCGTCGTCGAGAACATCGACAATGCACAAGCCTTAGGCCTTAATCAGGAGCAAAGCAGTGAAACCCCACGCTTAAGCTGACTGATCAACTATATTGGGATTTCTCCGGGACACAAGTAAAATGGATGCAAATCACAAGGAACGTAACAAAGAGATTGAATCCGTATGCACAACGGGGATTAGCAGCTCGACCCGAACATCACTAACGGCTGTCACTATCGTAATGAGGTATTAAGGTAGTCTACACATAGCAGTGCACGTTGAAATCTATGCGGCAAGATTGAGACTCTCCATGGCAAGGTCGAGAGGGTCAGCCACGGCAGCGGTGGCCTGGACAGCCGCAACGTCGGCATTCGCGCCTCTGCCAAAGAATACCTCGGGACTGGTGCAGGCCGCAACAGCCCGCCGCATGTGTGTCGAGAGGAAGGACAACCCAACTTGGTAGGCGGCTATACATATAATTTTAGCTGGTGGACTTCGCGACAAATAATAGTTTTACTCACAGTTCATCCACCCGAAGCCCTCACGAGGGACAAGCTTAAAGTCAATTCCTTGGTTCCCATACTCGGCATCCACTAGATGGGATAGCCTGACAGCATCAAACTTCACAGAAGGCAGAAATCAGAGTCTACGCCTGGGTACTGGTATCAAGGCAGCCCACCTTCTCTGGCACGACGCCATTGAAATCGACGAAAGCCGTGGTCATCCTGATTGTGAACGGGTTATTTCATCTGTCGAAACGGGTATGATGACGAGGCACACACATGTAGAGGAATCGATACGCGAGACGTTGTGCTTCCTCTAGGTAGCCATAACGCTCAAGACCAACCCATGTCATGATCTGGTGAGGTGGCCTGAAATCAATTACATTAGTGCTCGCCGACAAGGACCTCGTCCAAGATGACCAACCAAGCATATCTAAGGAACCGATAATGAGTGTGGTGCAGGTCAAGATGAGTCCATCTACGTACGGATAGTCCCACTGCCGATTTGGTCTGTCCAGGGAAATCTTGCCACGAGACTCTTCCGTACCAGACACGACCCCACCAAGAACTTCAAATTTCTTCAACGATTGCGAACTAAGTCAAGTTCAGCATGAGGAAACTTTGAGTAGCCCTCGAAAACGTACACCAGCTTCCAGCACTGTTCCTCGCTTGCGCAACCTGCCCAGAGCGCCCAAAAGCTTGTGACACTTTCGTACAAGCTCTGTTTCTCCTGAACAGTATCGTAGTCGAAATAGAGGTTCTTTCTTTCATTCCAGAGATATTTGTCGATCATCTCTCTCCTGAAGTCGGCTCTCTCGAACCACTCTTCGCTAGTCTGCGGCCTAGAAAGCGAGCGCTCACGGTGAGGATTGGCGTACGCTTCAACCGACGGAGGGAACGGCGCCAGAGGGAAGTCCTCCTCGAGGTCCAACTCGTCGTCGAATACCTCCCGAATCGCAGTCCCGATGTCGACTTCGTACTTGTAAAGGAGCGCTTGAAGATCGATAGTGCCAAGGTTGGCACAACGCTTCTCGAACCGGTAGGTCGTATCATGTCCAGACTCCCGAACTGAACGGTCATGCAGGAAGTATTCGTCGAGCGCAGGTTCCTTGAGGGTACCGTCATTGTACTTTTCACTGAACTCGAGGACCGAAATGCCGTGCTTTGCAGCGTACGGCTCGAGGATATGAGTAAAGTGGGTAGCTTCAGTCTCAGGGGGGATCCCGAGACCGTCAGGACGGTAACGGGAGAGGCCCGTCTTGGGGTCTATTCGGGGTTCCGCGACCCAGATAGTGTGATACTCTTTGATCGCTGCTTGTATGGCACGTTTGAGCCACTGGCGATTGGCCTTCATATCAGAACGGTCCAGCTGGTTATAGATTTGCAACGCCATGTCGGTCAAAAAGGGAGGCTGTGTCCGGCACAAGTAGTAGCTCCGAGATCCGTTCAAAATCTTGCCGTAATGCTTGATTTCGAAGATAAAGTGGTCTACCATGCCTTTTGCCATTGTTACCTGACCATCGACAAGAAGTCCGAGCGTGATGAAGTAGGAATCCCAGTTGTAGAGCTGAGATATCAAGGGAATCAGAAAAAGAAAAGTATGACTTGACTTGACAAACCTCATTGAACCGAGCACCGGGCACAATGAACGGGATCCCCTTTAGTGTACGGCCACCCTTGCCGTCATCGACTTCATTCATCGCTAAAGCGAGAAGGCCGGGCTTGGAATTGAGACTCTTCACGAAGTAGGGGTCATCAGGTTTTGGGGGAAGAACTACGACGTCGAGGTTGATGTGAGGCTTCTCACGTGCTACCTTTCGGTAATACTCCGCCATCGCCGGTTCGCCGTGCGGGACATAGATTCGGGGTTGTACACGACCGGTACGGTTTTTCGGGTCTGCGGTGATGATCTCGAGACCCTCCCCGTCAATGCGACGAGTGAGCGAATGCCAAAATGAGTTTTTGATCATACGTGACAGACGATCGACTGGATTTTCCGTCAAGCGAGCTTCGTCAAGGACGATGCGCTTTCGATTATGGTCCCGTGCCAACGCCAGCTCTTGCAGCAGGTTAGACAACATGTAATGTCCCTGAAACATACGCATCAAGATATCGAACACGTGTGATTACAATTAAAAACCATACCCGGATGTCATATGTCTTGAAACCATTGCTGGTGGCGGTTCCGAGCGCCATCAGCTTTGGGCCGGCATCTGTGACACTGATCTGGAAATCCCCATCGGTGTCTTCCTGCTCGAGGACAACCCGGATGGTCTCTTCGACGTCGATAAGGAAACGGCGAGGGCCAGTGACGCTCTTCTCGTCGTGCGACATTCTGCGGGCGCGCATGTGCGTGTCTTCCTCAAAGGTAGGCGCCCGTTTGGGGTTTTGGAGTTGGGACTAAAGAAATGGGGAGAACACATCAGATGAGTAGAGAGTGAGTGATGGAGGCGTACATGACTATAAGTTCGTGAGCGGGAGAAAGACTGAGTGCCACCATAGTACGTGGCGGCATCAACATGGACGGCACGATGCTCCGCGTCCTCGATGAAGCTGAGGCCAGGCGGGTGGTTGAGAGTGGGAGGCATGGTGGAGGGGAATGGAAAGAAACGATGTCGGAGAGCGGGTGCTAATGTTTGGGGGCCAAGCCGCGGCAGGTGTCGAGACGGAGCAGGACCAAGGGGTAAACGACAAATTTATGTTGGACTTTTATTTCCGGCTGAATTACACGTTGTCAACTAATAATCGTGGAAATTGGAGATTCGTCACCGGGATGATGGCTCAAGACGACAGCACGATGGAGGAGCGCTGGGATGAAACGTGCGCGCTGAAGCTGGTTGCTAGGTATAAAGTGTGTTCTGCGCTTGATGCTGACGATCAAACACAGGAAATGTTGGTACTTTGTCGACAGTGTCTCGCAGGATTTAGTCACTGGCTCCGGACGCGAACAACGGGGACGAAGCCGTCCAGTGCGGACGATAATCTCTCAATTGATTCCTTCCCACCCCACCGCTTCCGTATTCGTACATCTTCCGGCAAAGCACTCCATGTCACGAGAACGCCGCTCGCATACAACATCTTGCCTATGACGAGCTAGATGGTGACTTGCCATATTTCTTGCAATACAAGATCCGTTCCGACATGGCGCGGCGGCGTTGCGATGCAAGGCTCACTGCCCCTGCCGTGGCGGCTAGTGTGGAGACACAGGGCAACCGGGGACCGGGGACCCCCAACCGAGTCAGACGTGTGGATCGGTACTCGAAAGTTTGCCAGCTGTCCCGAGCCCGCTCCATCGCTTCCCTCACTTCTCAAATGGAAGCCGCGGCGCCGCTTTTCTCACCAGACACCGTCGCAAGCCCGTCCGTTTCACACCCAGTCACGTCCACAGCAGCGCCTATGCTCCGAAATTAGGGTGACCAGGGAGTCTTGACCCGCTCAATCACCCGCATTGGTCGGACTTCCCCATCGCCTGTTTCATGCTCATACGAATTTCACTCCACTGGAGTCTTGCTGG
>JBBPQV010000994.1:0-13396 GCA_038092675.1 Boletus rufocinnamomeus | reverse complement strand
AATTCGGTGAAACCCTGAAGCGGCGTTATGCCGTTGTTTGATGCATTGAAGAAGACATAGTCGCCGAACTGGAACTACAATGATAAAAAGTCCCGGTGCAGAGAGCAGCGAGGAGGCCCGCCGTAACCCTGTCGGATTGTGGTCCTATGAGCGCAATCGAACTGATATTAGCGCTCAAAGGAAGTATGTTGTTATTATTTTCAAGGAGAACGATGGCCTCTCGTTCCATTTGGTGGAGAAGATCTCTGGTGGCTTGTGTTCGCATTGTGGAAGCGTAATCAGGGTAAGGATACGGGTCTGAGAGACACAATTGAGCGTAACTCATAACCACGTGGTCAGACATACTTTCGAAGAGTCCGAGGGCGAACTTCGTCCTGAGGATGGTCTTTACGGTCTCATCAACATAACTAATATCCACAGTCCCGCTTGCAATTTGGTCTAGAAATACCTCAGATAGGAAACTTAAACGGGGTTGGCACGAACCTGGCAGTGTAAGGTAGGTGTAGCTTCCACCACCCATTTCACCACTGAGCCCATTCTCGAGCGTGAGCTTTGCGGCACATTCCCTCGTGGGGCAGATTCCATGAACAGTGATCAAAAAGTCCACGGCGCCTGCATCAGAGGTGACAAAATATTGGTAGCCCCACTCATCACGGAGCTACATTCGGTGTCAAGAAACACACCATCGCAGTCAAACAATTCAAGGCTTACAACATCAGTGAGCAAATCTATGACAATTGTCAACCACCTGCATAATAATCAGAATACAACTTACATTTGTTAGCGACATTGGGGACGCCGTCGTAACTTGCATAGGCAGTCATTATCGAGAGCGCATCCACACACGCATAGTTGAATGGCTTGAGATAGTAGGTCCGAAGGTCCCGTTCTCCTCCACTAACTGGTGCAATATTCCTGCAGTTCTCAGGTTACCCTAGCACATCCTTTTAGCCGATTTTGAAACTCACAGTCCTCCTTGTGGGCTACCGTAAGCTGTGAAGTGTTTGCACGTCGCAGCCACACGAGCAATCGCTGTATCGCTGACATTGCGCCGGCGTCCAGACTGGACACCAGTAACATATGCATGACCCATCTGGCTTGTTCTGATAACTTATGGGTGACCGTACGGACGCAGTGAAGGCAGAGACCTACAAGAAAGGATCCTCACCATAATTCTCCTCCACTCTACCCCATCGAGGCTCACGAGACAAGTCAAGAACAGGAGCAAATAGCTGAGAGTAACCCAACCCTTCCGCCTCTGTGGCAATCGTGCTGGCAGCCTCTTGCAAGAGTGGAGCATTGAAGGATGCGGCAAGACCAATTGGGGATGGCCATATTGTTCCATTATCCGTGAACCCATGAAGACCTGGTGCTCGTTCGAAATCTGCTGAAGTATTTCGTATGACAGAAAAATCTCACCCTCGGACTGGAAGATAGCGGGTATACCGAGGGTAGTGTTTTCCATCAAGTACTGTTGTCCGACCGTGATGCCATACACCATCTTTTCCCAAGGAGCGAGATAACCGGCCCATATCGCCCCAGCCTTGTACTCCATCATTTGTTCCTACGTCAACAAAGTGAACACTGGATACATGGATAGGAAAATACACAACATACCAGACCGGTCTGATTATGTGTGAGGGTATTGTCCAATGGGTCCGTCATATTCATCCATCCATCGGTGTCGCCCTGGATGCTGCACGCCAAGACTAAGGACCACGTGAACAGAGGGACGAAAGAACAATACTCGCAGCTGGGTAACCTTCTCTTGTACCGTCATCCTCGGTAACAGATCGTTCACCCGGTCTTCGATCGACGCATTTGGATTCTTATAGATAGGAAGGGAGTCGTCGAGGTTGGACCCTCTCGCTTCGACAGAGAAATGTAAATCATCGCGAACCCCAGCGTGATTGACAGTAGCAGTTGACAGCGTTGCGAGTGAAACCACCAAGATAGCCCAAGCAGGAGCCTGGTGGTAGAAGCTGTTCGCATTCATGTTGGGTGTCCCCGTTGAGTGGCGAGCGACTCAACACTGTGCTTCTTGTATCCATTTATGCCGGGCCGAGGAAATTATCGCAGGGAACCATCATAATTTCTGACACACTCAAGAGACAGGGAACGTAGCGAGCAACTTGAAACACTCGGAAGGGATATGATCAGGGCTGATCGAAAACTTGAATATAACGAGAAGGAAGCCGCTAGCAAAGCCTAGCATAGTTTCCGAAATTACTCCAGATCGCTGGGAGTAACTATTCAAGGCGGTCCGTCCAAGGATGGTAACGAGTGTATGCCATGATCGGCTCCGATGGACCCATGTCAGGAAGGCAGCACCAGTGGGTCATCGGACAGTAGCATCGAGTCTAAATTGGATTTTTTTTTCCGCCAAAGAAGAGTTCACTGAGTCACCCACAACGATTCCGGGGGAGTGTGTCAATGTGGACCCACCAAGATGAAAAGTATGATTGTTTCAAGTTTGCGCCCTTCAAGACTTACCGTAATGATGCTGGAACTCCCGCAACGAGCGACTGAGTTGTCTCGTCTCGCTAAGTTACCATCAACTCTAAGAAGCTTGAAGACTGACACGCTTCGTCAATTCATGTCTTGTTCACATTTGGTCATCATTCTCACAGCCCATGTGGATATTTACATAACATCATGTTGAACTCAGTAGTACGCCCCACTTTTCAGCCACTTGATCAAAGGTCTTCAGAGGCTTGACTCTGCAACTCATAGCGCGCGATACTCATCACTGATATCGAGTGGGCGACGCTGCCTCCTGCAGACTGGAATTACAGCTGTCACTCTACCCTCGCCACAACTGTAACTCTGTCCTACTTTGAGACTTGAAGTGGCAAACTTGGTGTGTATTTTGTTGTGTTTCATGGGCGGCTGATCGACCTATGATATTGTCGCGTTTTGTGGTCGTGGTCTGGACCTGCCTTTTGGAATCTCAGTGTGAACGAGTCAGGTCCAATTTGTTTCGTACAGTAAGTTTCATTTCCGCTTGACATCGTCAGCCAACACCATTCATCTAGACACATGGCTAATTCTGGCAAGAAGTCCCATGATGCAGAAAGGGATGGTATTGGTCACGATGTTCCCGAAACCCGTGCTACTCGGAGTGCCCTAGCCAAATCATCTATCCTCACCATGAGCTTGCGAGGCCTGGTGGGCCTAATTGCCCTCCTCTGCTCGCTATATATGGTAACCCCCAGAAACCGCCCTGTCCCTTTCAGCGAACCTCGCAGCGATGCAGTTGATCATGTGAACCCGTAAGCAGTGACACTCAACCTGGTTTGTGTTGCGCGTTGACTTTTACAGACTGATAGGAAACGGCGGGGACTCACCAAACGGCTCGGGAGGGATGATTCCCTCTACTGCGCCACCATTCGCGATGACGCGGTGGGTTGCGCAGACGAGGGCAAACTATGTTTCCGTCACACCATACAACTACACAGATACTTCTATTCATGGCTTCCAGGGAACTCACCAGCCTGCTATCTGGATGGGTGAAAGCGGTCAGGTTGCGGTGAGCCCTGGTACTGGGAAGATCCGTTCAAAGTTCGAGGATCGTGGTATGGCTTTCAGCCACGATAGAGAGGTAATCTCGGCCAGCTATTACAACGTCGAGTTGGAGGCTGCTGAAGGTGGAAAGATATTCGCTGAGCAAAGTGCAAGTGGGTATCATGTTTATTGGAAATGTGCAGGCCTGGCTGATTTGTCCATGGCTGCCTATCTGTAGCTTCTCGTGTTGGACATCTACGATTCACATTCGCGGATACGAGCACTCCCTACGTCCTAGTCGAAGCCACACGAGCTTCTGTGATTGGCTCAGCGGACCCTAACAACCTTACATATCCAGAGGGAAGCATCCTCATTGACCCCAACCATTCGGAGATCTGTGGAAGCAATCCAGAGAGACAAGACTACATCATTGCGCCTACCTCTACACCTGCCACAAAATGGAGTGGATACTTTTGTGCTAGATTCGATCAGCCCTTTGCTTCATGGGGTATCGCACAAAATGGAAGCGTGTCGCAGAATCAGAAGAGCGGTGCTGGCGCTATGTTGTCTGCCTATGCTGCGTTCAAGCCAACGCTACCGCGGGTCAACGTCAGAGTCGCGGTGTCATTCATCTCGATTGACCAAGCTCGACAGAACCTAGAGAAAGAGATACCGGATGGCCAATCTCTCGAAGAAACAGCAAGGAACACTCGCGCTGCGTGGGCTGAGAAGCTCGATAGAATCAAACTCGTCGGGGCGACGAAAGAACAGAAGGAAATCTTTTACACTGGGTTCTTCCATAGCCTTCAAGTAGGTCAACTGGTGATAATTCTCTATGTCTGCTCATCCATACAGTATCCTTACGAACAAGATGAATACGGAAGATATTACTCCGGCTATGACGACTCCATTCATGAGGGTGTATCATACACCGGTTATTCGATCTGGGTGTGTTAGATTCATTCACCTTTCCACTCTGACGTTAAATTACATCTAGGACACGTATCGGGCAGCGTGGGCGTGGCTTATCCTTTTTGCCCCAGAGAGAATTCCAGGAATGGTACAGAGCATGATTCAAGACTACAAAGAGGTATGCAGGGCAAGGACCAATGTGATTACTTGCTCAACCTCTCTTCCGAAGGGTGGCTGGCTTCCAATGTGGAAAAACGTCATTGGTGAGATTGCTTCTCACGGGACCACAGACTTGTTCTGAACATAGTGAACAGAGACGAACATCATGGTGTGTGAGCCCATCCTAACCACCTCGTGTGATTAGTAAGTACATTCAGGTTGCCACGCATGCGGACTCGCTCGTTGCGGAAGCGGTTCTGAAAGGCTTCACGGGTTTCGATCTCGATACTGCCTGGGAGGCGGTGTATAAGGATGCCACCGTATCCCCAATCAATGACACTACAACTTCGTGAGGTCATTGCATGTGTATTTATGATTATCTGACGATTGCGTAGGTACGGCGATCGCGAAGAGGTACGTTTCGCAATTAATATACAAGTTCCGCTGAATGAACCTTCCTTCAGTTCGTTGACTACGAAGTGCGTGCAGGTTTATCCTCCGTCTACGAGCAAAAGGGCTGGGTCGCAGATGATATCCACTCCGAGTCTGCTTCCCGCACGCTCGACTACTCTTGTGAGCCTTGTTGAGTAGGTCACTCCACGAGGTCATCCTAAACATTGCCCTAGACGACGACTTTGCGGTTTCCGTGCTAGCCGGCCTGCTCAACAAGACCAGCGAACAGGTGTTTTTCCGAGAACGTGCGATGAACGCCCCCTTCAGTATTTTCAACCCTGCCACTGGATTTATGGAGGCGAGGAATGCAAACGGGACTTGGGCAGGTCCAGATAATGGATGGACAGAGGGCGACAAATGGGCATACACGTTCGATGTAGTGCAGGATGTGCCTGGACTGATCGAACGCAAAGGCGGAAATAAGAGCTTCGTCGAGTTTTTGGACGAGCATTTCGATGGTGGTGAGCGATGACGATTCGTCGGTGGACTTGTTGGAGGGCTCAATGACGACTTGGTAGGCCATAATGATCACACGAACGAGGTTAGGATGCAATGATGGGAGCACATGACCCTTACTGATGCACTTTACCACAGCCTTCCCACCACATTCCCTATCTCTATTCGTTAGCCGGCGCGGCATCTAAATCGCAGACCCGTGTTCGTCAGATCGCAACGTCGGATTACAATGCGACCGTCAACGGACTGTCCGGGGTAATGACAACATTATGACGCTCGTCACTTCTCAGCTTACCTTGGTCAACTTTCTAGAACGAAGACTGCGGTCAGATGAGTGCTTGGTATCTCTTCACCGCGCTCGGATTCTACCCTGTGAACCCTGTATCAGGTGAATACGTCGTTGGGAGGTATGTATCTCTCTTCCCGGCCCCACTTCCATTCTAATGATACTCATCTTGTGTTCAGTCCCTTTTTCGACGAGGTGTCGATCGACCTGCCATCGTCGAGCAAGAAATTGGACATCGTTTCCCCTGGAGCGCCGTCGAAACCCTACGTACACTCCCTGAACATAAACGGCCGCGACGTGGAACAGCCCATCATCCGACATGATGAAATTGCGCAAGGAGGCGTCTTGTCGTTCCAAATGAGGGATACGCCACAGGCCTGGGCCAACGGGTTCCAGCAGTGAATCGTTTGCAGTCCTTCCTTTCTGGAACGGAAAAAAGCACAGCGCCCCATCTCCTCGGAGATCCTGTGATCTTATCGGAGATTCCATCATGTAAACCAGTCGACTTGATTGGCGTTTGGTTTATGCCGTACGTTGTCCAATAGATCTGACTCTCTTGCAAATGCCTGCCACGTCATGGAACGTTCCACGAAAGAATTCCTCTATAATGATTGCGTCGCGAGAGTGGTACAGATATGCTTGGAAAAAAGATTGCCCATAGCAGACCTGACTCGCGTCCCCGGGCACGCAAGATCTCCTCTACATTCACCGTTGTCCGTCTGAATTCAAAATACAAATGTCAGTAACAAACCCACCAAAAAAAAGTCCAGGCGACGTACATGCTTTTGTCTCGTACTTGCCTATTCATATGCACAAGGCACACACCATAACGTCAGCAGATTGTTGATAGGAAAAGTCGAGACGAGAACGTACCGAGACCAATGATCACGTTCTGTGGCTCCTGAGGCTTACTGCTCAAATAGTTCTCGAGGATGCTGCGCGTGCCCAGGGCATAACGCATCTGTGCATCCAGCGTCGTACCAGAATAGTGTGGTACCATGCCGTTTCCACCACCAAGCGGGTTCTTCATCGTACGCCAGACGTGATCCTTGGGTGCGGGTTGGACGTTCCATACGTCACCAGAGTAGCCTACACGACGATGACACAGAAGATGCGTGAGCGATCGTCGAATTTGTGGAGGTCGTATAGGACGAACCGCGGAGCTGGCCGCTCTTGAGAGCTGCAGCGACGGCATCCTTATCACAGATGGCACCACGGGCAGTGTTGATCAACCATGCACCCTGTCGCGAATGATGTCAGATAAACACATCGGGGTTGGGTTGGGTACTACATACGGGCTTGAAGTGGTTGAGAAGCTCAGCGTTGACGAGGCCCTGAGTGCCCTCATGGAGGGGACAGTTAACGGTAACGACGTCACACTGAGATACAAATTCTTTAAGGTCATTGATACGGCGGGTACCAACGGCCTGAGCAGCAGCTGTGAAGAGGAATGGGTATGTTGTGTGATAGGATTGAATCTTATCTTACCCTCTGGGAGAGAAGCGTAGTCGTAGTAGAGGAGCTCCTTGGGGTCGAAAGGCCTCAAGCGTTGGAGGACACGGTAGCCAATACGACCAGCACCGATGGTACCAATCACCTTGTTCTCGAGGTCGAAGGCGTTGCGTGCAATATCAGAGACTTGCCAATCACCGCGTTCGATCATCTAGATTAGGGATTGGACAAATCAGCCATGGAGCAAGAAATCTTCATATAGCGATATTACCTCATGGGCCGGGATAAAGTTCCGGACGAGAAGGAGGATGGACATCACCACGTGCTCAGCGACGGAGGTGACGTTGGATCCAGAGACCTTTGAGATCAATAATCACGATCGCATCCCCCAATCACGGCGAATGAACATGCCTCGAGAACCTGGATGTTCTTCTTGACAGCGGCGTTCAAGTCGATGTGATCAGAACCGACACCAGCGGTGATACACATCTTGAGATTTTGTGCCTGAAACAGTGTCGGTACGAACAGCGCGGATAAGATGGTATCGAGCTCACCTTCTCCATCAAATCACCAGTGAGATAACCGGGATGGAAGGGGGTGGTTATCAACACTTCGGCATCCTGAATGTGTTTCTGGAAGTCACTGTTGGGGCCCTCCTTATCGTCTGTGACCTACGAAGAGATCGAGACACCGTGAGAGACGACCAGTAATGGAGACATACGACGTATTCATGACCGAGGGACTGAAGCCAAGGGCGGAGACCGAGCTAAAGGTATCAGAGAAGGAGTGAGTGCGTGGAGAAGAGGCAGAGACGGCGACCGACCTGGTTCTCGATGGTTCCCAGAAGACGGGGCTCAGCTGCGGCCGCCTTACCACCACGATACAGAACAGCGAGAATCTTCATGGACGGAGTGAGGAACAGAGAAAGCAAGGAATGGGGGAACTCACAGGACAAGAATGGCGCCGTTTTATACGCGTTCGACATGACTACGGGGAGACTGTAATTCCACGGAAAAGCCGAAACACTGACCAGAGCGCAAACATATCCGTCTGATGATTTGGTGTTCCCGATCAGCGATAATAATATTCTGAAGGTCATGTGATTCATTCATATTTGGATTCCGTTCCTTTCCGATAAATGTTTCCACGACTTTCCCCGCACCCAGAGATGCCTTCGGACATTAAATCGGAAAGCACTCGGCAAATCACCGGTCCGCTTGGAGTTGTCTTTTTTTGAGTCGGAGTTCAACATTCCCTGGACTCACAGCGAACAATGTCCTGCAAGTGACTAGTGACTGACCACAGATACACCGATAAGCAGTAACATTGCAGGACTCGCGCACATGTGTGCAAAGTACATATCCACACTACAGTACGAAATTCGAATAGACTAAGTACTAAACAAGGAATAAAAGGCGGTCTGTATATGTATATATATATATATGTGTGTGCAAATAGATGTAAACTACAAATGAAAAAGCATATTGGGTAATAAATCGAAATAAATCATCATGAACAACTTGATAGCGGACTCGTCCAATACAGCATCACTTCGTCTTCGCCGACTCCTCCGTCTGAGATCCGGTTTCGTCGTCCAATTTGTTGTGCATCTTTCCTTCTTTCATTGCTTTCATCCGCTCTCGTATGACCGTCGCCATTCTGTAGGTCTTGTAGAGACCCTGGGTGTGGTCCGGCTTCCAGCCGTCAGGTAGACGTTCTTGCCGTACCCATAGACGCAGCACGTCCAAGTCAAGACCCTCCGTTGCCGCCTTTTCTCCACCTAATATACCAATCGCAATTGCCATCTCTCCGCGCGCAATCTCCGAATGGACGCCATCCAACGGCCGGCACTCCGCTTCCCGCCTCACGCGAATGTTGGCGATGTCCTGGAGCGTCATACGACCGCGCAGATAATGTCCGCCTCCTTCAAGTGCAACCTTCATGAGCGATTCGTTGACCGCGGAGGGTGCGTACTCGTCTTCTTTGTGTGCATCGACGTGGAAAAGGGAGGCATCGTGCTCAATCAGGTTGTGTCGTGCGAGATCGGCGAGCGACATATCACGGTATTGTGCGAGGAGGAACGTCCCGCCAAAGGCGAGGAAGTAAGCGAGTACGGTGGATAATTGGTATCCCTCCTTGAGTGCATTAGCGATACCGAGTACGCCAATTTTTTTGCCGTTTCGTGGTCTGGGCAGCACGAATGCGATCAGTGGATGCGGAGACGAAACGACGGGTTGAAGAGGACTTACAAGAAGCCGTGGTTAGCCAGTGTGTTTAAGGCTGGACAGGGCGACCTGAGGTCACCAGGTTGTGGGGGGCAATAAGCATGCGTGTTCCCTGTTATGGGACATACACCACCAGAGTGTGAATGATGGTCGTGAGCATTAACCAGAGACGCCAGCACGGGAGAGACTGGGCAGGACATGATGCTCGTTGAATAGAATATGAAACAGTAGGAATGTGGATGGAGGAGGTGAGATAGGTGTTTGATATGCGAGATGAAATGGGGTGTGGTTATATACCGGGGGATTTCTGCTTCCGGGTATAAATATTGTCCCCTTTGGAACGAACCCAAGCAATCGACTGTAATCAGAGCCGATGGCGGATACGTACAGGAAAAAAATATGATAAGACATAGATTTCGTTGATATGGAGACGCCTGCAAGTTAGGGCTGGAATGCAGAGTCACTCAATTAAAGAGAATTAGCTGGCTTAGGCCACAGGAGCGAAGCACAGCAAGTACACAGCAGGTGGCATTGAAATCGTGATGGGTTCAACAAGGCTTGATTCCCAGTACCGAGGTGTCAAAATCAAAGTGGCTCAGAGAGGCTGTGTGACCCATATTTTCGCACAGCATGTCAACAAGCGGAACCATTTTAGCTCCAATTGAGATGGGCCTCGATGACACCAAGTTCTCTCGCCAATCAAGTAGTATCCTCGCATTTTCAACGGCGCCGATAGTTTCGCCGACCTCGTCTCAGGTGTGATGACCCTGTCCCTCGAAGATTTTCATCTGGTCAAGTTGCGGCCCACTCTACTGCCACAGCGACCCGCCCTGACTCGGCGAAACAACTCCTTCGGGAATCCCTTGATGGTTCCGTCTTGCGCCCTCACTAGGCGGGGCATGGGTATCACCGCGGATACATGGCTCAGCTCCCTTGTTCCGTTTGCCACTTGGTTAAACATACGCTATGTCATTGCAGTACAAACCCACACAAATCCCTTGATGGCTTGCACACGATTCGTGATCACATTATGATGGCGGATCGTGAGTGAACCGAGCTGACACTGAGCGCTGATCAGCGATCGCGTGGCCATGTCATGTCAATGATCGTGAGACGAGGCTGACAGGCGCAACTTGGTATGCCGTCTTCCAGACCTGCCCTGGTTCCTGTATTCTCATCGTACTCCTGCACCTTCGTTCTAATCCAAGAATTGACAGACCCACTCGCTTCCAGAAGGGAAGACGCAAGATGAGCGCGACATAACGTGAGTTTTCTGCATCGGAGAACGGTAGACCCTGACCGATGGTGGCAGCGCGGGCGGCCACTGCCAATTCATCGCACTTCCCACCTTGGACTCAATTGTCAAACGGTTCGCCGCACGCCCGAAAAGCCTTGTACTGACGATACTCGAAGTTATCCCGCGTGAGAATGACGGGCATGTGGCACCTCACCGGCACCGCCGGTGGATATTTCGGAGTTGTTTTCCATGAGCCGTGGGTACCTTGGCAAGGTCGAACGGGCGAGTTCATACAGCAGTTTTTGGTCGAACCCTATCAGTCAGGTCCTGTCACCCCGCCCTGGTGGCGTATCTTGGCTGAACTTGAAGGAAAGCTGTTCATTATTAAGTATCCCCCCTGTTCCGTCAGTGGCCAACCAGCCCAATGTCATGTGGAACTTGACCCTGCAATATGACCTGATATGTCGTGACAGATAGGCTCGACAGCCCGACCATTGACAGGGGTATAATATCCCTGATTACGATTCGGACTATGGATAATGACATGTGATCTGGCTCGGCACGGAGGAGAGCCCTGGTGCCTTTTCTCGAGGACATACTGCAGACCACCATCAGTACTCGTCAGACATCGGATCCACATTTCGAGTCATATAAACACTCGTAGCTGTGTGAACGCCATACCGACAGATACGCTAGCGTTTGGTCCTTCCGTTATGCTGAGGCCCGCCATCCTTGCTCACATTTCATGGATATGCCTTTACAGTGATCCGAGTGACGTGGAGATCATCTCTCAATTACCGCATTCTCAAGACTCGATATATAAAGTACTCTATATTTTTATTCAACGCGCACAGCACACGAATTGCTGTGGTCCTGTGGAGCCTATCCATACGCAAGCTTGCGGAACATACGACGGCGGGTTTCTCTATTGGAGCTGAAAGGGTCATCAATTGCAATTCATATAGGCATCTGGATATCTATGGGTTGTTCTCTTGGATGTCACTGAAGTCTAGGCGGCATCATGCCAGGCTATCATGACTCACCCAAGTCACTTGCACATTGCAAATGTGACCACACACCAAGGCTACGATGCTCCGAGTCCCTCGTTCGTCGGACGTCGGGTGTATCGTCCTCGGTCGTCGACTACCGAGGCCGTACAGCCTGTGCTGCCACATCGGGGAGGCAAGGTTTCTGATCGGAATAGTCTGCTTTGGCCCTGTGCAAATACGCTGGTCATGTTCATTCATACATTCCATACATGTCCGGATTTGGTCCGTTTCATCTAGACAGGTATCCTGCTGTGTTTTCCTGTATGACTCGACGCTGTGTAAGTGGCCAGTACCCGGCGTATGATGCATTGTGAGTCACGATGAGTTCGATGGCGGGACCGTACCCTGCCTACATAGCTCGTGGCAGGTCGTGCGTTTGGACGACGTGTCCTTTTTCAACATATTTCCATCAAGTCTTCCATGGTGGGTGCGTTTAGCGTCGTCCGGGATATCGGTGGTTTCCCGGACCGGTGTCTTGCCAAGTACCCCAGATCAGTATCAGTCTTAGTGTACGATAACCCACGTTTGACATCATTGCCACTGCGTGGCGTGTCCTAAAGTCCAAGCCACAAATCCTTATGACGGTGATCCTGTCCCGCCAAGTATCACAAGTCAAGATCCGGAATTGGACCACCCGATGGAGCGCTATTACGACGGGTCTTGCAGGATTTGACATGCGGAGCGTGCAGGGACGCCACTTGCTGCCCTATGACGAGTCCGGGTCCAATACCACTCGTACTGAAGCTAGCATCATGGAATCATGGACGGTTCTTGGAACGTATTGCGGGAAACATCACATGATGTGTAGTTCGATTAAGGGTGCTAGATACGGGATCCGGCAGCGGCCTGCTGGGAAGCCATGCTTCCTTGTTTTGGGAAATGTATACGGCTCTTTTTGCCGCTTTCGAGCCTATCTGCCCGGGGGAGACTAGGAACGGGTACTTGGTTGAACGGCTAATAGTAATGTGGGGCGGAGTCGGCAGACCGTCGAGTCTGTCTCCAATAGCTCTCACGCCTGGATTAATCATTACGATGGTCTTCCGGAGGATCCCGAGGGCATGACATTGGTCCTGCAACGATTCATATTCGAGGTATGGATGTCTTTCTTTGCGAAAGGACTGCCCATCAGTGGACGACTTCGTGTGTTCGATGACGTGTTGAATGGTGCAGACGAGCACTGACATTGCAATTGGATGGCACCATAGAGCAGATTTTTACTCTTAGGCCCCGGCACCATTGCCGCTATCCTCCATGGCTCGTCGTCAAGAGGTTGTCGCCTCGTATCCAAAATGACTCCGCGGAGTGGTTCCCAGGCCCGAGAACGTCTCGCTCACTCCTGCCCATCTCCCACGACCCCACGGTTCGAAACGATGGCGAACCATCTTCGACACTTCGAGATTCTGGAAGCGTGACCTTCGTTATCACTTCCTTCAAGATCGGCAACCCAGCCAATCAGTAGATACGAGTCATTCCGATTACCCCCAAGGATACCGACGGTTTTCCAATATATAACCGATCTCGCATTCCAAGATTAGATGCCATTTTGTGATACTAGACATGGTGTTAGGTTTAAGATATAGCGGATGTGGCAGGGAAGTGCCAATGCATAATAGTGAACTATCGGTCACCGGTGAGTGCGTTCCGGAGAGCGTTTGAGTATCCC
>JBBPQV010000993.1:0-13406 GCA_038092675.1 Boletus rufocinnamomeus | reverse complement strand
TTGGCGTTTCGGGCGGCAAAGGATATCGGTTTTCAGGGGGAAAAAAGCGCTTCTGGCTCCATGACGGCTCGCCGCTCCATCCCGGGCCACTGCATTGCGCCGGTGGCATCATTGTACCATGACCCAGGTGCCCTCAAGCTACCTACCTTAGGCAGAGTTTGCTTCACCTCCGTTGCGAGCGCGAACGAGCGTCAGACGTGGGAAGAGCGCTCAATGGTCCAGTAGTCACCAGCCACCACTGGCAACAATACGAGCCAGCACTCGGGCTCGAACAGTAGTTCTCACATGATCGGAAACCAGGAAGGCGAGCACGGACACGGAAGGCCACAGCAATGCCATCAACAGGTATTACTGTGATCACGAGTACCATCATTACACGAGGCAGGCTGACCAATTCGTGGTGTTAGACTGGCGACCAATCCGTTTATGAGGCCAGCCGCGGTCACCACCAGCATCACCTACCTGTTGTGCGATCAACGACTGATACAGCCCATCCGTCTCCACCGTTTTAAACATCCAATGGAACTCGCCGGCTCGACGGACGTGATCACGACACATGCCCCGATTCGGGGTCGACGGAGAACTGAGGCCGATGGGAAAGTTGGTAGGCGTTCCCTGGATCGGTCCAATTTCAGCCTGGCAAGAAGAACACAAGACCACCCAATCCGTCAAACATTATGCAAGTATCAACACCGCATCGGTCACTCTCTCCCGGCGCCGTAGCGGACGGCTGTGTAGTACGAAAACTTGGTTCTCGACCATTCCTAGGCGGTCCAGCTTTTATATCCGGGCACCACCATAGCTTACAAACAAATCTGTTTGGCACTTCAGTGTGCGGGATCCCGGCTTTGATCGTTTCTGTGAGGTGCTTCGACGCCCTGCCATCATCAGCGCGCACTGGTTTCTAATACCGTCCACCGGCCCGGGCGCGTGAAAGGGACGCATACTTTGAGCTAACCATCCAGAAAATGAATGTGATTATCGTAACAAGCAGAGCATTCCATGGGCCTCTTGCATGATTCAACTCTGTTGATAGGAATCTACCCGCACTTCAGGCTCCCAGGCCCCAGGGTGGAACAGGTTGAGTGCTGCCGTACACCTGGATGACATATGCGAGTTCTACGAGAACTCGGACGGAGTGCGGCAATCAGGTTTCTGGGAAGCTATCGGTGATCAACCTCCAGCTGCAGGAGACACACTCGGAAGCTTGGCATTGGCGGCACCCCGTTTTTCACGTTCAACGGTCAACACCTCGCGCCAGATGCGTTCAAGGGGTTATATCTCGGTGACGATCGCGACGCGTATGCTTGTGGGGGAGAATGCGTTCATCGTGAGCTTCAGCGGGATTTTTTCGAGTGGCCGTCAGCCAAAGAATGGGATTGGATATTGGACAGCCATGTTGGGGAAATGAGTGCCCCGCGGACTCTCTAGAGGATCTTCCTGCCAATAATTGGTCATGTGCATCGCGTACCTAACTGCGCTCATAGCTACACGAGGATCCTGTTGATGGGGTGGTCGTGGGCGTGGTCGAGGCTGTTTCCCATGCTCCACTTGGACAACGACCGGTCTGAAACGTGATCCGGACGCGATCCCGAACATGAAACGGACTGGATCGCTCCGTCTCACGCTCACTCTACGACCACGACCACCTTCTCACCTCGAGACATCGTTCCGGCTTCCAAGTCTTCCCCGAGGTGGCAGAGAGACATCCGTTTTTGGGCATCTGCACTGGCATTTTCTGTCTCACGTTTTTGCGTAATTGCTGTGTCAGCACTTTTAAGGGCTCCACCTCAGAGCATGCCTTCCGTCTCCCACCGTGCCTCTCGCTTCTGGACCTCCAGCTACCCCAGCATGCACGACGTCGACGATGCAGAAGCTGCAGATGAGTTCGTGGAAGACTCCGAATACGATGGTAGAACTCCTCTAGACAAGACTATAGACCGCATTGGAATGGGTGCGTACTCCGTATTCGCCTCATCCTTCATGCTCACCCGTCGTCTTGCTCCAGGGAGCTATCAATGGACACTCCTGTCGCTATGTGGATTTGGTGAGCACTTCTTGTACTCGTCATCAACTTGACGTTTAATGCTGCGGACCCACCTATCTGTAGGCTGGATGGCAGACAACGTAAGTCTACCACCACAACCCTCTTGGCGCCCTTGACTTGTCGCTCAGATGTGGATTCAAGCTGTTGCCATAATCCTTCCTCGCGTACAGCAACACTACTCAGGTATACCATCCGCTCAGCATAGCTAACTCCCTCCCGACTAATACTTGCAGTTCCCGACAATTATATCGGGACACTGTCATCATCCATGTTTGCGGGGATGATGGTCGGTGCTATTGGGTGGGGAACCTGTTCTGACATCGTGGGCCGAAGTGCTGCCTTCAACGCGACGCTCTCCTTCACTGCCTTTTTCGGCATTCTCGCATCATTTGCGAGCTCATTTTGGAGCCTTTGTGTGCTCCTATTCTTTCTTGGCAGTGCAGTTGGGGTGAGTTCGCCGTCGTTTTATGTTATACTTTCGTTGACTGGGGCCGCCTTGTCCAGGGTTCTATGCCGACAGACGGTACACTCCTTTTGGAACATATGCCAAAAGGAAAACAGTATTTAGTCACGGCACTCTCAGTTTTCTTCTCTCTTGGATCTGTCGTCTCAGCACTTGTTGCTCTCTTTATCCTTCCTGGGCGTTCGTGTTCACAAAGTCAACCTTGCGGCCGTCCCTCGATTGAAAATAATGGCTGGCAATATATGCTTGTCTGTCTTGGCACAATCGTAAGTTCAGTCCGTGGCCTTGAGTATCGGTATTGATTCATCTGTACAGACGCTGTCGATGTTCCTTGCTCGTATCCTATTCTTCCGGTTGCACGAGTCACCGCGGTATCTCGTCCATGCTGGTCGACATCAGGAAGCTCTCGAGTCCCTTCAGCTTATCTCTCGTTTCAATGGATCCGACATTACTATAGATCTCGAAGACGTAGACGACCGACGACCACCTGAACCTCGCCCTCCGTCAAACGGGTCCGATGAACGCGCACCTTTCCTCTCTACACAGGATGCGCCTCCTAATCGCGAGACCTTGTTCGATGCAGGTACAGACGAGAATACAACGAGGAACAGTGCGTCCGGAGACCCACCCAGGGGCGAGGGCGTTAAAGGTTATCGATCTACCGACGATTCTCCCAACTCACTTGATTCTCATTCGTTCGTGACACCCGTCGAGGAATACCCTCCACGAAGGCACAGTATGATTACCATCGGGGAGCACCCATCGTCTTCCCGTCCAAACGTGTTGCATGACGAGACGAAGCGTCATCCGAGGGTTCTGCGTGCCCGCAGTCATTCTTCACGATCGCGTGTATCCCGAGCCTCATCGATCGCTTCAGTCGAACTTGAGATGCGGTTTGGAGGTGTGCTTCCCAGGTGGATCAAGAGGCCCTTGATTGCATGGTTCGATCGCATAGGGATGGTACTGAGTCCCGAGTGGTGTCGGACGACGTTGTTGGTGTGGGGCGTGTGGTTTTTTATGTCACTCGGTGCGTCACACGCGATAAAGGGGTTATCCACATCACCGAACAATAGCATCAGCGTACACAATGTTCAACGTGTATTATCCCAAACTATTGGAGACCGGGTCAAGAGGGGATTCGACCCCGAAATCCCTCGAAGATAATCTATGGGATGTAGTCATTTTTACGTTGGGGGGATGTCCGGGTGCGATTGTACGTCGTCGTCCCTTCTTTATCCCAACAGCACGTTTGACGCACGGACATAGCTTGGAGCGTATATGGTCGAAAGCTCGCTCGGCCGACGACGTTCGTTGGCCGGGATGACCCTGCTAACGGCATTCTTTTGCATGGCCTTCGTGCTCGTCGAAAGTCCGTTTTTGGTTCGCGTCGCTTCGGTGGGAATTAGCCTGAGTGCCACGGTGAGTTGCGGCTCGACACTCTGTCTGGTTCACCGATTCATGGATGGGTAGACGATGTATGCGGTGTTGTATGGGTAAATCTTTCCTAATGGCGCTTGCGTGCGCACGTGTGGTTCAGGTGACTGATCGATATCGCAGGTGGACGCCCGAGATTTTTGGTACCAAAGTACGCGGAACAGCGTGTGGTATCGCATCGGCACTGTCACGAATGTACGTCTTTCTTCATGCGTTGGGATTCCGAGCTAATTTTCACGCGGATCGTTCTTTCCCATAGAGGTGGGATGATCGCTCCGCTCTTGGGCGGTGCGCTTTTGTTTGTCGATCGCTCCTTTCCGGTGTACGCGAGCGTGGTGGTATACCTCGTCACTGCGTTCTGTATTTTACCCTTGCATGAGATGGCTGGACAAGGGGGAGGGGCCAACGGAGAGCGGGCGTTGATGCATTGAACGGGGGAAGCGCAACGATAAAACATGTCGTGAAGACGATAATCTAGTGTAGGAAGTATCTAGTCGTTGCCTTGGAGGCATTGCATAGAGGTGGAGAGGATGATGTTCATTGCTACAACTGTCATGTTTCTGTACCTTATGTTCACTGTATTTACGTGTGTGCATCAGATTTTTGCATAAGTAGTGGAAAGCGCTCAGAGCTGCGTAGCGCTCGACGTTCGTCAGCGACCCGCGGTGCTGACAGCATTCTTCTGTATGGCCGTTGGGCTCGTCTACACTCCACCACAGATACATGGACAAGCGACATGATGTAGGTGGTGCTTTATGATATCATGGAACCCAGCGCGCTCCCTATTTCAATAGTACGGTGGGTTACCAGGGAGATTGGAGTCAAGAACGCCATCACGATAGCAACTAACTCCTACACCGACGGTCTACCCTGTCCTCCCTCAGAGCGAGTGGGAGGACTCGGAACGACCACTTTCATTTGGCGCTTTGGTCTACCACCTCCGAGTCAGAGGTCCGTCTTTCTTAAACTCATTTCATTCGCCTACGAGAAGAAAAAAAGTTATGAATGGTTTGGTGCTTGCGTCGCTGACGCTAAGCTGAATGCATAGAAAATCCCCTTCAAGTTGGTTTCTTCCTTGGATCGTAGAAAACGAGCAATGAATGAACGCCTATTCGTAACACCTGCGGATGGCTTCGTGAAAACGTGTGTTGAGAAGGGTCCGGGGTTCTATGCTGACAGGTGGTACACTCCTCGAGCACACACCGAAAGGAAGACAGTTCTTGGTCACAGTACTCTATTTTCTTCTCTCTCGGATCTGTTGCGGCACCTCGTCATGCTGGTCGACATCAGGAAGCTCTTAAGTCCCTTCATCTCATCTCTCGTTTGAATGGGTTCGACATTACTACAGAATGTGGAGGTGGATGACCAATGACCATCTGAACCTCGTCCTCTGTCAAATGGGCCCGACGAACGCACGCCTTCCTACCCCTCTACACGAGAAGAGTGTCATAATCGGGAGGCTTCGTTCGACACAAATACAGACGAGAAGACAACGAGGAACGGTGCATCCAGTAACTTACCCAGAGACAGGTCCGTCGAAGATTATCAATCTACTGACGATTCTCCCAACTCGTTCGTTCGTGACACCCGTCGAGGAAATATCCACCACGAAGCCACTGTGTGGCTGCTATCGGAGATCGTCCCGTTGTCTTGGCGTCCAGAAGCGCTGCGTGGCGAGACGAAGCGTCAGTCCAGACCTCCACATAGCCGTAGTCATCTTCACGATCGCGTGTATCCCGAGCATCCTCGATCGCTTCGCTCGAGCTCAAGATGTAGTTGCGCGTTCCCAGGTGGGTCAAGCGACGCTTGATTTTATGACTTGATCGCGTAGGAATGTTTTTGGTGTCAGACGACGTCGCTGGTGCGGGGCGTGTGGTTTTTTTTATATGGTACTCGCTGCATCACATGTGAGGAGGGGGTTGTCCACATCGCCGAACCGTCGTGTCCGCCTACGCGATGTATACGGTGTATTACCCGAAACTATTGGTGACGGGGTCGAGGGGGTATTTAACCCCGGAATGACTCCAAGATGTTCTATCGGGAGTTTGTCGGGCGTAGTCATCTTACGTTGGGTGGATGTTTGGGTGCGCTTGTACGTCGTCTCTTTTTCGTCCGGATAATACCTTTTGACTGGCGCACGGACATAGCCCGAGGCGTACATGGTTGAACGCGTGCTCGGACTCGACTGCATTCTTTGGACAGGAAGACCCTGCTGACAGTATTGTTTTGCAGCACTTCTGTGCTCGTCGAGAGTCCGCGTTTGGTTTGCGTCAGTTAGGTGGGGATCAGTTTGAGCGCCACGGTGAGTTACGTTTGGACACTGTCAGGTTCACCTATTTATGCATGGGTAGATGATGTATGTCGTGTTGTATGGGTAAATTCCTCTTTGTGGCGCTTGCGTGCAGATGAAGTGACTGAACAGTGTGGTACTATACGTAGGTGGACACCCGAGATCATTGGTACCAAAGTTTGCAGAACAGCATATGGTATCGCATCGGCCTTATCCCGAATGTACGCCTTTCCCCATGCGTTTGGATTCAGAGCTGATTCTTACAACGATCGCTCCTTTCCACAGATGTGGGATATCACCCCCCTCTTGGGCGTGGGAGGTACAGTCTTGTTTATCCATCCCTCTTTCCCGCCGATGTACGCCAGCGTAGTGGCGTACCTCGTCACTGTGCTCTGTAACGTACTCGGAACAGCGGGTGGGATCGCATTGGCGCTGTCACGAATGTACGTATTTCCTCATACGTCTGGATTCCGAGCCAATTTTACGCTGATCATTCCTTTCCATAGAGGCTGGATATCGCTTTCCTCTTGGGTGTAGGTGGTGCACCTCTTTGTATTAGGCTCTTACACGAGGCAGATGGACGATAGGGAGGGGAGGATAGAGAGTGGTCGTTGACGCAGTAAACAGTGAGCGCCGCGATGAGAGTATCCTGTAGGTAATAATTTAATGTTTGGGAGGCATCTAGTCTAATCTGTGACTCGATGCATAGGATAGAGGCAAGTTAATCGCTACAACTGCACGTTTGTGTGCATTCATGGTGTAGTTTCGCTCGGTTTCCAAGGTAGCAGTAGGGGCAACCTTATTGTATGTAACTCGCTTCCGCCACTGCCGTTTTTGGAAAGACGCCATCGATGGCTGGTCTTAAAATTGAACCCGCGGGCCATGGCCGCCGTATTCACTTGTGAGTCGTCGAGCTTTGTATCTTTGTCGAGGGATTCAGTAGGCTCGCATTAGCTGACTGCAATGACGCCAGGCAGAGGCAAAGCCGGAAGTACCTTGATGAGCGCGACGGCACCTAGTACTATAACTCGGTCTTGGTAATTCGCACCATGTTCGTGCCACAGGCTTAGGGTGGTAGTCCACCGTCATCCTTCGACTCATTTGATACGCTTACGAGGGAGGCCAACTTCTTTGGATGAAGCCATACAACGAACCCGGTAAAATTTCTCCCACGTTAGATTCACTTTTCACAAGGGAGATTGGCGATGAGAACCCCATCATCCGGCGGCCGCTGGGTCGAGGATCGGCATTCCACAACTCCCTCACACACCGTCTATCCTGCCCTCCCTCAGAGCTAGTGAGACCACCTTCGTTTGTCACTTGGCACGACTTACAAGAGCCTACCCAAGAGGTCTGAAATATCAAGGAGTGATGTTCCAGAGCCGTCTTATCCCGCAGAATTCCATAACCCGAGTCGATAGAGGGCGTCGAGGTGAGTACCCATTTTCGGTGCGCTGTTTGCGCACGGGATCATCATTTTATCAGGCCCAGTACACCTATCGACGAGGAACCTCGTGTCAAATGAAGTCTCAACGCCACGCCAGGAAGATCCTTCGACGGAAGGTGAGGAGCTTGGTCTGGAGAGGAAGGATGTCAACACTCATCGCCATCTTTGTTCCGCCAGCGCTTCTCGGTCGCAGTACGCAAAGTGTCCAAGACAAAAGTTACGTGCGCTCTGTCAATGCAAAGAGAATCGTTATCGTCCTTCATGTGACGTTCGTTCTCATCCACCTTGGTCTCGCGTCTATGCTCGTGGGTCATCCAGAGCACAAGGTCACCATTCCCATCGACAACAACATCACGCCCTTGGTATTGAGTATTTCTCTTCAAGCATTTTATATCGTAAGTTCGGGTCTAGCGTGACAGATGTCCTGCCAACTCACAATGAATTCTCGAGGTCTATACTGCTCTCTTGGTCTTTGTCACGCAAGGTTTAGTGACGTCGGGTGCGTTGAACAAATGGCAAAAGCTTACGGCCGTTCACGACGTATGCAATGCATGGAATGGGATTGGCGCCGCACTCGTGAGCGCATGGCAGCAAACACAAGTTGCTGCATCGACTTCGATGACCATTGCTATCCTGATTTATCTCATCTCTACCTCCGTCCTGCATACGATATCCTCCTCGGTCATCCAATTCCAAACATTTGAGCAGACAGTGAATGGCACCGTGTATTCAACATCTACATGGTTACCCGGGTCGGTAGCTGGTGCCGGCGGTTTTTGGGAGGGGGATGTTGCTGCCCTCATACCATGGTCAACATCACTTGCAGGACAGCCATTGGATGGACTGTGGAATCACACTCTCTATGACATACCCTCCCTGCCATCTCCATATACAGTGGCACAAGTGGATGGGACATCAATCAGCACGGAGTGTAGTTTGATCTCCAATTTTTCTGTCCCCACATCACTGGAGAATGCTGCATTCCTCAATACCTCAGTTGCTGGCATTGATGAACTGACATTTGATCTTAGGCCACGGGTTCCAAGTAAGTGTGACATACTGTAACTACACTCCAGAATGACTGATGCCTAGGGAATCTATAGTAACCAGCAATCAGGTGCTCCATATTCCCTCAATTTATATTTCAGAAACAAATTCCAGTGTATGTGATATACAGGGCTTTTTTAGTGTTCTGATAATGTAATTTGCTAACATATTTTTTAGGCAAATTTAGGTCTTGACAATCTTCTTTTCTATCTCATCAGTGCTCCATTGGACCTTAGTGGCATGAGCACTCATGTTGATCCTGTCAATGTGACTTACAATGTCAGTGGTAAGTAACTCTCTGGTAGCTACATGTCTAGTATGTGTACTTATTGGACTTTTTTGGTCTGTAGATGGACTGTCTGTTTCAGCATCAGTCTATCTTGCAGCCTGTTCTCTAAGTTCAACAACTGAGCCGTATTCTTTGAATGCAACAACTGGCACTTTGACTCCAGTGCTTGGACATATGAGGACCCCATCAAACACATCTTGGACAATCTGGTCACCTGCCAGTGAAAATCTCACAGAATTTACAAGTCTGGTATGTGAGACCAGAATATGTACAAATCACTGATTCCATAATTGCATTATTAAGATTGAGAATGCTTTATTTTGGGGCTTCAGGAGTGCATTTTGTCACCCAATATACTCTGGTACAGCCCAACCATGCCACAATATCTCAGTGATTGATGAGTATGATCCCTGTCAAATATACTGTATGATAGCACAACTAAATGTTGGAATGTGTGTTGTCAGATATATGATGTCTCTACTGGATCTTACCATGCTAAATCAACACCAATTGGAAATTGCTGTTTCTAAGGTTGCAGCTGACATTATATGGTGGGGTATGTGTTTTGCAAGCCTGCAATGTGCCTTTTTCTAACTACTCATACATATTTCAGGAGGTCAGACAAGTGGCTTTCAACGTACAATTGTAGAGAACCTTGCCACATGGCAAATCACTGCAAAAAGGTTGAATGTAAGTATCTAGCTTGGATCAAGTTTTCCTGTTGACATGGAGATCACTGCTGATAAATGTGCTATAATACTAGATGGATATCATTCATGTATGTCCTTTATGTTCATAATGTTAAAAGGCTCACAAGCTGTGGTAGGTTCTTGTTGCACTATCCACATCTCTTCTCCTGCTAGGACTAGCAGTTTGGATGTCAAATGGAACTCCAAACCATTTCCAGGTCCCAATTGTTGGTCCAGGTATACTGCAGTTGACATGGATTGGAGCACATGCCTCTGCATTACAAAAACACCTAAGGGCTATCACAAATCCATCATTATCCAAGCTTAGGACTGAGGGGATGGTTGATGTTTGTATAGCAGGAATGAAGGCAAATCTTACTGAAGAAGATACCCTTGATGTTCAGGATGAGGTTGCATTACATGATCAAGTTGGTGAGAATTTCACATGATTACTATGACTATATTATTAACTTATTGGTTATCATATCCTAGGCCTATCTCATCAAGGAAATGTACTTCATTGGTTGTGTTATTTTCTACATGTTATCTTGGTTGTACTCCACCTTGCTCTGCTGCTATTGCTTGTCCACCATCCAGAACACCAGGTTGTCATTCAGTTAGAAGCAAGTCTTAATTTTCCACTGCAAGCATTTTATGAGGTATGTAGGAAGTCCAAGTGATTGTTAGGGAAATGATTTCAATGTTTAATGTTGTTGGGCTTAGATATACACTGCTATCTTGCTTGTTATCACACAGAAACTTGCACTCTCTCAGCTCATTGCACAGAGAAGGAAGCTCACTACTGTGCATGACATATCTGGGGCATGGTCTGGAATTGGTGCTGCACTCAATGTTGTATGGCAACAGAGGGTTGTATCATCAACATGGACAGTATTCACTGTAATGGTCTACCTTGGCTGTATTTCAATCCTGCACACAGCTGCTCCAGGTATTATGCAGTTTCAGTCATTCAACATCTCAAGAATCAGCATTGTTCCCTCTACTTTGGCCTGGCCAAACTCCACTTCTATCCTCAAAAATGTCAACTGGAATGAAGCTGTTCCCATGGTACCTGGCTTTAACTCCATATCAGCCTCTACCCATGGCCTATCCAACAATGCAGTCTATGACATAATACAGCTAAGCCCACTCTATGATGATGCTATTGTCAATGCAACAGTGTTGCAAACAAACTGCAGCTTGTTATCAAATCTCTCTTTGGATATAGCATCTGTTGTGAGAGGTCTCGAACAAACACTGGCGGGGACTCGACAAGGCTACACCAAACACAAAGAAGTAAGAACAGAGGAGAGTTAGAGTAGAGACGAGGCTAGTCTTCCTTAATTCAGCCGCAAGGACGTAGGTCGCAGCGAACAAATGGATTAGACTGGGGAGTCCAGTCGAGTACAGCTACTTTATATATGTTACAGGAGAGCGCACGGACCATAGGGTCCCTGGGGAAGACTACTGATTATAGATAGATGATAGAAGAGTTTGTGGAAAAAGAAGAATGATGCTGAGAAGAAAGAAACGGAAATTAATAAGGCGTGTGTGCAGCGTGTTGGTCTAGACCATAGGTCACGTGTAGTTTCCCACGGTCATGTGCACATCACGTGACTTCAAAGTCTGAAGGATGTAAAGTAGTGCGCGAGTGCGCTAAGTTAAAAAAGTTTGAAAATATAGTATATCATAACAGTCCTCATTGATTGCAATCGTGCTTATGTTGTATTTTTGACACTCCAAAACCTGGTGATGTCAGATAGTGTGATTGATGTCGATTCTCGCATGCTGCCACCAGTACCAATCTTACCTGAGTTGTCTGCAAACGTTTGAGTGGTGATATTGTTATGGTCATTGATTCCGGTCGTAGTAGCATGGGAATTAATAAACAGAGCATCTTCCCACTGCCTGTACCAGCAGTGATGACACTGTCATGTCATTGTAGTGTGGCGAGGGAAGCTTGGAGCTGGAAGATGCGAGGAACAACTGTGCCTTGAGTAAGGGTCCAAAGAATAAGGCATGCCCTGAGCGCGTCGATCTTCTCATTGTCAGACAAGGTGGCTAGATATGCTCTTGGCAGCCGATCATGGAGCAGATTATCAGCCGTCTGGCTGAGCAAGTCCAGTGGAGCGCTGCAAATACCATGAACGATGATATCCATTGAGCGATGTTGACGGTGAACTTGCCAATCATTGAGTTAATCTTATCATTTATCACATCATTTTGTTTCCTCGGATTATTTTGTTTTCTCAGATTTTCGATCATGAAAATGCTCATTATCTTATTGGCCAGGGGTCAGCTGACAGTGCGAATCCGCTCACCCCGCCAAATTCAAACCCAGATTTACCAGACCGTCTATCGACAGTTTGCCTTGCACAACAACCTCTTTTAGACGGGCTGGTTACCAGACTATCTGGCGATGCCGTTAATCCTCTGTACTGTGTTGTACTTGCATTGATGAGCTACCGTTATTTTGTAAAATATGTATCAAAACTAAATTAAGTAATAATGTAATTATTAATATTGTTATTGTCTTGGGGCCTGGGGCTGTGCTGTCACCGCTGATCGCCGTTGTCCTCTTGTCTCGTCCTTGTCGCCCTCGCCCTCATCCACCTTCCCCGAGCGTGCAGGAGCGATGGCACCTGCATACCCTTGTCCTTGCCCTTGCCCTCATCCTCACCCTGGCCCTCACCCTGGCCCACCTTCCCTGAGTGTGCAGGAGCGATGGTACAACATGCGATTTTGTGCGTTGTGCCGTTACTCCTGCATACCCTCATCCTTGTCCTCACCCTTGTCTTCGCCATGGCCTTTGCCTCGCCCTACCCGGGGCCTGGCCCTCACCCGCTCTTGTCCTTGCTGTCGCCCTCATTGTCGTTCCTGTGTACCCTCGTCGCCCTCGCCCTCATCTTTGCCATGGCGCTTGTGTTTCGGGGCAGCGGCCACATTGTAACATCTATATAGCTAGTCTACACATTCTCGTGTATTTGTCTAGACTACTACTCATGATAGTGCATTGATATGGTACATTTTGAACTTGAACTACAGCATAAAAACACACGTCCACCTATATTTTCTTTCTCGGACAAGAAAAAAATGCGCGAGACAAAAAAAACGTGCATGCGATGACTAAAAAAACGCGCTGATTTTTGTCCACGATGGAGCGTCATAGGGTCCAGCTTCAAGATTCTGCAGATTTTTTCCAAAGAATGAGGATCAGATCGAGAACTTGTCAAGACCTGAATGGAATCGCTTCTGTACTGAGACAGAACTGAGTGTTGGAAATCATTGTTTCCAGCTGACGGCAGAGTGCGGTTATCATTAGTGGGTCTCAAAGTAGTCGAAGGAGTTGATTACATGATGTTCTAAGAAAGAACATCCCAACCGGCTTCTCGGCTGTAGAGTTCAAGACCCAAGTCTCCGACTAAAGTGTGACATCGGGCCACGCTGTAGTCTGGCAGCTACCCCAGTACACTTTCCCCCCCATCGCGCCCTGGGGCCCAGGTCAACTTGCAGATGAACCGCGAGGAACCCAAGATCGGTTCTGCTCTGCCGGCGGCCCCGAACAGGTCACTCAAGATCTACTGGGACAAAGCATATGCCTATCGTACGGATCGCTTCATCGAATGGTGCACCGACAACCCAACCCAATGTGTCAAGCTATTCTCTGATTCGACTCAAGATGCGCGGGAGGAAGGCCGCA
>JBBPQV010000992.1:0-13407 GCA_038092675.1 Boletus rufocinnamomeus | reverse complement strand
CTCACCTCTTGTAGGAGAAATGATGACGACTCACGCTCGGAACCACTGCCCCATCCCATTGGGCCCACAGGTGGGTCCAAGAAATCAATGAGGAAATATGGCTTGTTCCCACTCTCCCTGCCGCATCCCCACCCTGGGGCCCCTCACCATCATCACCCCCACCCTCTCCACTGTCAGTCACCAACCCACCTCTCCACCAGTAGCCCAATTCCCTCCCCAGCCTCATGTTCCTCCCCACTGCCATCTCCGGTGCTATGAGTGCCATGCCACTGACCACTTCCAGATTAACCACCCACAGTACATCTGCCCATACTGCTGCACTGCCACCCCTGGACACATCCAGGCTTGATGCCCTCATTGAGTCTGTTCTCTCTGCAGAGAGGTTGGATACATCGCTGACAACTGTGTCCTCCATGACAACAAGTGGGTCAATTGGGACTATGACCCCACTGACTATGAGATCAATGAGGGGGATCAATCTGGATGAGACTGAAGAGGTAGAGGAATGAACCCAGCTGGAACTGGAGAGTATTGAGGAAGAGTCAGGGTCTCTTCCATACGAAGGGGGTAATGTTACAGATTTCTTTCCTTTTTATCCTTCTAACTATGCTCTTGCCTATTCATTTTCTCATACATGAGAGGGCTTTGCCCTTATGGCATTGACCATGCAGTATGCTACTTTTATGGACAATCTTCTTGAATTGGATGAATAACCTTTTCTAGGCAGTTCTCTTGTACTGCCTCATATTCCCCTCAACCCAGATGGTCTGTGCACACTCTTATTTAGCTGGTCTGTGTGCTATTCCCAGTAGTATAAATACTTCGCCTTTGTACTAGGATTCTGTATCTAGTTCTACATATGCAATCTACTGCCTAGAGCCTGGTCATTCCATGAGTGATTAGTCTAAGGATTAGTCACAGTGAGACCTGAAGATTTCTAAGTGTCTCTGCACTACACTTGAGTGTGTGCTTCAACTAGGTTCTATGCATTAGTGTAACAGAACACCTTGCAGAGTCCTTCGCCAGATATGCCATGTATGGAATGATGGACCTGTTTGCAGGATATGACCAGTGGCCTATACACATTGAATCCCACGATGTGACAACATTCAACAGTCCCTTAGGACCTCATCGTCTAACTGCCCTACCCATGGGACACACCAACATGGTCCAGGTCTACCAAGCAGATATGGCTTTCATTATGCAGCACAAAATTCCAGAATACACCATGCCTTTCATTGATGACCTTCCAGTCAAATCTGGGTCCACCCATTACCAAGGGAACAATGGATCATATGAGACCATTGTGGAGAATCCTGGAATCTGACATTTCATCTGGGAACATCTTGTTGTTGTTCATCACATTTTACAGTGTTTACAGAATGTTGGCACCACAGTATCAGCAAAGAAGTTTGTCCTTGCCACTCCAGATGCTATTATTGTTATGATATACTATATTTTCAAACATTTTTTAACTTAGCGCATTCACGCATTACTTTACATTCTTCAGACTTCGAAGTCACGTGATGTGCACATGACCATGGGAAACTACACGTGACCTATGGCCTAGACAAACACGATGCACACATGCCTTATTAATCTCCGCTTCTCTTTCTCATCATCATTCTTCTTCTCTCACGAACTCTTCTTTCATCTATCTAAACTTAGTAGTCTTTCTCATGGACCCTATGGTCTGTGCGCCATCTTGTAACATATATAAAGTAGCTGTACTTGACTGGACTCCCCAGTCTAATCCATTTGTCACTTGCGACCTACATCCTTGCGAGTTGATTAAGGAAGGCCCATCTCGTCTTACCTCTTAACCTCTGCTTTCTCTTTATCGTTTGGTTTGGTGTAGCCCCAGTAGAGTCTCGCCAGTGTTAGCTCGAGTCATCTCACAACAATTATCATCGGTCACAAATGCACCTTCAAGGGGTGGATACCACATGGGGGCAAAGTCCAGAAAATTTGAGATTGGCTAGAATGCAAAACCATCTTGCAGGTCCAAGGATTCCTAGGTACTTGCAAAGTACTCCACATCTTCATCCGGAATTTCACATATATCGCATGTCCACTCATCAATTGTTATTGTTGTGAGAGGCTTCTCAAACAAACACTGGCAGAGACTTGACAAGGCTACACCAAACCCAACGATATAAGAGAAAGCAGAGGTTAGAAGTAAGAGGTAGTGTCTTCCTTAATTCAGCCGCAAGGACGTAGGTCACAGCGAACAAATGGATTAGACTGGGGAGTCCAGTTGAGTACAGCTACTTTATATATGTTACAAGATGGCGCATGGACCATAGGGTCCATGGGAATGACTACTGAATATAGATAAATGAAAGAAGGATTCGTGAGAGAAGAAGAATGATGATGGGAAGAAAAAGAGTGGAAATTAATAAGGCGTGTGTGCAACGTGTTTGTCTAGACCATAGATCACATGTAGTTTCCCACGGTCACGTGCACATCACATGACTTCGAAGTCTGAAGGATGTAAAGTAATGCGCGAATGCGCTAAGTTAAAAAATGTTTGAGAATATAGTATATCATAACACTACTCCCTCTTTAAGACTCGAATTCCAGGCAAGTCCCATGATAATTAGTTTCAGTAAGATTTTCATATCGAGAAAAGAGTGAAGAGAAATCTCCAAGGGTAAGACCATGAAGTTTCCGAGGAGCCAAGGGATTCTTTTTATGAAAATTGGCAACTGCCTGAGGGGTGGTATTAATGATGTCGCCAGATTCCCATGTCCTATCGGATTCGTTGTAGCCTTTCCAATGTACAAGATATTGAAGCTGGCGGCCTTTGAGACATGATGCTGCAATATAGTCGATCTCAAATTGCTCTACTCCTTCTTCGTCTACTTCAATTGCGTCTGGGCGTGAGACAGGCTGTCCCGGAAGAGTTGCCCGATATGGTTTAATGCGTGAGATGTTGACGGTGGGATGGATACGAATAGAGTTTGGCAATTTAAGTTTAACGGCGTTAGGAAGTACCTCGAGGATTTCATATGGGCCAATCCATTTTTGAGTGAGCTTTTTTGCTGTATAGGGGAGCTTCAAGTGTTCAGCGGAGAGCCAAACCTGTTGTCCTTTCTCGTAATTAGGAGCTTCAGAGTGTTTAGACTCCGACTGCTTCTTCATTCTTTCTCGTGCTTCCTCCAATGCATCTTCTACTTCTTTGTGGCTTTTTCCCATCTCCATGCCAAATTCTTTTCCCATGCCTTTAGCTTTTCCTTCAAATCCCATGCAAGGGGCGTAATTGCATGTGATATTGAAAGGAATAGTGCCGGTGGTGGTAGTGAGGGAATTGTTGTGATGGAACTGAGCGACTTTGAGCCAATCGGCCCATTCAGTCTGTCGCTTTGCTATGTAGGAGCGGAGATACTGTTCGAGTTCTCTATTAATACACTCTGTTTGTCCATTGGTTTGTGGGTGGTAGGTGGTGGAGATTTTCTGGGATATGGAGAGAAGATTACATAATTCGGAAGTAAAGTCTGAAACAAATTGGGGGCCTCAATTGGACACGATCGTAGAAGGAAGTCCGTGGATACACCAAATATTGTCTCTGAAAATAATAGCTAAGTCCTTTGAAGAAACAGTGTCATAGGTGGGAATGAAAACAACTTCTTTGGAAAATCGATCAACGACGACGCAAATGGCAGTGTAACCGTGGGAAGCGGGTAATCCCGTAATGAAATCAACAGATAAATCTTCCCATGGTCGTTTTGAAGCTGGTAAAGGTAAAAGTTTCCCTGCCGGTGCCTTTGACTTTCCCTTTGTTTGGGCGCACACTTGGCAGCTATCTACATAATTTTTAATATCTTTGGTGATGCCAGGCCACGAGAAATGACGAGTGAGAAGGTGAGAAGTACGAGCTTGTCCAGAATGTCCACCAATAGGGGAATTGTGACAAATAGTAAGAAGTTCTGTATGTAAGGGTTCAGGAACAAAGACTTTGTTTTTGTTGTTTTTGAAAATATAGTTATCGTAATTGTAAGTGTATTTGTTAAAGGATTCTTCATGTATTTTTTCTGATTCTTTTATGATTTTTTCGTAGAAAGAAGATGAAAGTTCGATATTGTTGATAAAAAGAGAAGGAGGTAAAATGGTAATGTTCTGGTTGTGATCTGTGACAGCATCACCATGGTCCGGTCATCGAGATAAAGCATCTGCACGACCATTCGATGTACCAGGTTTATAAATAAAGACGTAATTAAACTCCTGAAGAAGTGCATGCCATCGAGCTTGACGACCGGATAAGGTTTGAGGTTTCTTCCAATATTCGAGATTCTTGTGATCTGTCCAGATCTCGAAACCTTCCCTACTGATTAGGTAGTGTCGCCATTCCTCTAAGGCTCTAATGACCACGAGAAGTTCTTTGTCATAGATAGGATAATTGCGCTCAGCGCTGTCGAAAGAATGGGAAATGAAGGTGCAGGGTCTCTAGAGACCGTCATCGCACTTAACCGAAAGCACTGCCCCTGTGGCAATATCTGAGGCATCCGTTTCAAGACGCATTTCTTTGTCTCAATCGGGATAGGCCAACAGGGGTGATTCCTTAAATTTGGCCTTCAAGGAATCAAAGGCGATTTGGTGCTTCGGTTCCCATTTGAATGGAACGTCCTTTTTGGTTAGATCGTTCAATGGGCGTGCGATGTCTGCGAAGCCTTCGATAAATCGTTGATAATAATTACAAAGTCCGAGGAAGCCTTGCAGTTGTTTGAGGTGTGTGGGAACCGGCCAATCCAATACCCCTGACACCTTCTTTTCCTGCATTTCTACTCCCTCTTTAGATACTACCATACTGAGAAAGTCCACTTTGTCCTTTGAGAAACTACATTTTTCTGGTTTTACATAAAGATCGTTTTGGCGAAGATGGGAAAGCACCTCCTTTACTATTTTTTCTTGCTCTTCCTTAGTCTTGCCTTTAGTAAATATCATACAGTTGTCAATGTAGATTACAAGTACAGCATACATGTCATTAAATATGTCATTCATCATTTGCTGAAAAGTAGGGGGTGAGTTAGTCATCCCAAAATACATAACAGTTGGTTCATAAGCACCTATGGGAGTGATGAAAGCTCTCTTCCACTTGTCACCTTCCTTAATTCAAACATTGTTGTAGCCCCATCAAAGGTCTAGGGCTGTGAACATGTCTGTGCCCTTAAGGTGATCAATCAATGTCAAAATAAGAGGTAGAGGATAGGCATTCTTAATAATGCCTTCATTCAAATAATGATGGTTCATGACAAGTGTCTTTTTTCCATCTTTTTTGGGTATAAAGAAAACGGGTGCCATTTGAGGGGACTTCAATGGGCAAATGTAGCCCTTCTTGAGTTCTTTTCCAATGAATGTGTGTACTTCATCCATTTCCACATCCAATAAGGGAATTACTCTACCCTTTTTGGGAGCAAAGTCTGGTTTCAGATCTATTGTGTGATCCCAGAGTTTTCATTCTGGCATTCTTTTGGATTTGTTCTCGTAAAATACATCAAAAAAGTCATGGTATGTTTTGGGCACTTTTTCCTTGAGTCCTTCTTCTATACTATGATTATAAATAAGTTTGATAGGTTCGTTAAAAAGTCCATCACCCATAATATGACAGTAGGGTGTGCATTGAGGAAAGGAAATAGTTTTAGAAACCCAATCTATGTATAGTGGGATTATGCCAAGCCAGCCAGTCATAGCTGACAATAAGGCGGTGGGTTCCTAGTTTTGACACATAGGCTTCCAGGACCTTGTAATGGCCAGCAATCCCAATAATTAATGTGACAGCATGGGTTACTTGGCCTATTGCTCTGTTAGAGCCGTCAGCATTTTTCACCAAAATAGGGTTAGCGATTCTATAAGTAGGAATACCGTGAGAGAGAACATAGTCCTTGTTAATAAAAGTATGAGAAGCACCTGAATCAAGAAGGGACTTAAATGATTGAGATCGCCAACTTCTGTTCTCGTAATTCAGTACATGTGTCTCAAGTAACATTTCACCACCGAATGACAATGTGCTTGTGTGAATAAAAAGAGATGAAGGGAAATTGAGGGATTTATAATTAGAAGAATCTCCTACTTGGCAAACAAGGGAATTAAGCACACTTTGTTTTAATTCTGGTACCACACTTGATTGAGTCGCTCTTTCAGAATGAGGAAATATATTGTCAAGAAGATCGTCCATAGTACATACAGGAAAGTCAGAGTTGTCACAATCCACAAGATCAGTAGATATATTACAGGAGGAAAGAGAAACAGCAGGAGAAACATATTTGTCCAGTCCATGAACACCCTCTTTGTTCACAGACTCTTTTAATTTAAAGATTGGGCCACCTTCTGCCTGGCTTCTACTTCAAATTTATCTCTGTAGAAGGCTTTGGCTTCTGCCAAATAGAAGGACAGCATTGCCACTTGTTGAGCGACAACTGGGGGAGCAAATGGAACAGGAGCGGCAGTTGGAGGGGGTGGGAGGGGACGACCATGTTGGTGCTGAGTGTGCCACATGTGCAGCTGGTAAGGTGCAGCAGGCACATAGGCACCTGTCTCATAATCCCAAAAGTATTGCTGCTGTACCTGTGGTGGACACAAGGCTTGCTTGTTGGGATTCTGTGAGCAATCAGGCCATATGTGGCCAACCTTGTCGCATCTGTAACAGGTATGGGTATTGGGGCAAGATGGAAGAGCTTGTTGGGCATTAATCTCCATTGGGGCTCCTTTACCCAGCTGTATACTGGTGGATGTGAAATAGGAGTGGTTACCCGGAGGAGGACATGGCAGGGGCAGATAAAAGTGTTGGCCATAAGGCTGCAGGGAACCATGAAGCAGGGGACAATATTGGTATGAAGAAGAGGGGGCATGTGTGGGTGGTCCTCTTTTGACTGTGATCTGTTCAAAATGTCTACCAATCACTTGGTAGTTGACAGTGAGCTCTGAAAAGTCATCAACTTCCTTGCCCATCATCTTTGCTTGGTAGTAGATGCAGTAGTTGATGGCCTTTTTGAGGAGATCGATGGAATGACCTTCCTCAGTCTGAGCTTCTCTTGCCAGGACAATGAACTCCTGGAGGAACAGATCAATGGGTCTAGACCCTTGCCATAAGACTTGCAGCTTCCTTAGGCTTTTGTGTGCAAGGACCTTGATCTGGAAATAATCCTTGATTTCGATTTGGAGGTCTGCCCATTTTGGCCAAGCCACAAGTCCTTTTGGAGCAGTTACTGTGCTACCTGCCACTATAGGTATTTCTTCTTCTTCATCCAGCAGATATTTTTCCAAGGTAATCTGGGTGAATCCTTCCACCTTCTCTTCAAGTCGAGAGAAAACTGCAATCATGCGAACTTGGTTGTCCTTCCAGTCCTGTGCTTCGATCCAAAGGCAAAGTTTGATCCACCATGGTCTAAACTTGGATCGATCACCATTCCAGTTTCCTGGATTAATGATTTTCTTTGTAATGCTGTATTTTTCTTTGTTGATGGAAGAAAGATGGATGGTGGTGTTGGAGAAAAAAGGAGTCAGCGAAGTAGTTGTTGTTTCTTTGGTTGTGTTGGAGTTGTGTGTAACAAAGAAGAGCTCACTGTGCTTCAGAAGTTCTTTCAAAATAAGGGATGGGTTTCTTTGGTGTAGGTGGAGGGGAAGGAGCTACTGGAGCAGTAGATGTTTGAAATGGTCAGGGCTGTTGCACTATTTGGTTTGTGCAAACATGAGCTAGCTTAATCCTTACTGCAAGGTATCTTACAACCAAGCTTGAGGGATGCAGCAAGTTGTGGATTTAAAAAAGTACTTCTTTGACCAGAGGTAATACCTTCTTCTCCATAAGATCTCGTAATGGGTTCTCTGGGGTCCGCAAAGCCCAGGAACAAAGCTGCACATATACTATCATAAAAAGACTAGGACTGATGCTCTACCTCCCCAATCACTTGAGGGACTAATGAGACGAGATAAGCTTGGCCACAGGCTGCACAACGGCAGTGGTTCCCATGTTGCTCTATGCAAACAAGGCATGACCCTTGTGCTGGTATCACCTCAAAGGAGGGACTGAGAAGGTTCTACTGACACAACAAAAGCTCAGGGTACTGCCCCATGTTCTAAAGTGGTGAATGTAAAAGAAAATGAAAACTCGTAAGGACAAGTGACCACTCTTTAGCCCTAGAGTCTGGGCAGTGTAACAGTCTAATCCAAGTGTTGCAAGCATGCTTGAGCAATCACTGGCAGGACTTGACTAGGCCAACACCAAAGCCTGAAGCAGTATAGAAAAGAGGAGATAAAGAGTAGAGGTTAGTGTCTTCCTTAATGCACTCGCAAGGACATAGATTGCAGGGCACAAATGGATTAGACTGGGGAGTCCAGTCAACTACAGCTAGTTTATATATGTTACAGGTGCGCGCATGGACCATAGGGTCCATGGGAAAGACTACTGGTTATAGATAAATGAAGGAAGTGTTCATAAGAGAAGAAGAATGATGATGAGAAAGAACGAGTGGAAATTAATAAGGTATGTGTGCAATGTGTTTGTCTAGGCCATAGGTCACATGTATTTTTCCACAGTCACATGCACATCATGTGACTTCGAAGTCTAAAAGATGTAAAGTACATGCGTTGTAGTGCTAAGTTAAAAAGTTTGAAAATATTGCATATCATAACAGGCTTACTGGATTCACTGGATCACTGGATCACTGGGTTTACTGGATCACTGATTCACTGGATTTACTAGCTCACTGAATTTACTGGCTTACTGGCTCACTGGATTTACTGGATTACTGAATTATTGGATTACTGGAACACTGGAGCACTGGCTAATCAGGTTTACTGGCTCACTGGCTCGTTGACTCACTGGATTACTAGATTTACTGGCTCACTGGCTTACTGTTATACTGAAAGACTAGGCTTCTGGAATAATGAACTTCTGGACTCTTGGAACACTGGAATTACTGGAACACTGTGTAACTGTTATACTGAGCAACTAGGCTATTGGAATAATGGACCTCTGGGCTATTGGAACTACTGGCTAATTGGAACACTGAGCTATTGGATTTCTGAAACTTCTGGCACTATTGGTTAGCTAGGCTGCTGGGCTGCTGGGCTACTGGAACTATTGGTTGACGGTAATACTAAACTACCAGGCTTATAGTGCCATTGGTTAACTGACATACTGAGCTACTGGACTTCTGGTACTGCTGGTTAACTAATATACTGAGCTATTGAGCTTCTGGTGCCACTGGAATTACTGGTCAACTGCACTACTGAGCTACTGTGCTTCTGAAACCATTGATTAACTGGAATACTAAGCTGATGAGCCTTTGAAACCACTGGATTGACTAATTTACTTGATTTCTGGATTACTGTGATAACTTATTTACTAGCCTTCTGAGATTCTAGTGTTCTGAGTTACTGAATTGACTGGCTCCAGTCAATCCAGTGCAGTCCAGTCATTCCAGACTTTTTGCAATCTTGCTGATGCATATGGGGGGCTGGTTATCTGGAGTTAACTAGGTTATGATACATCTCACTGTGGCATACAATCAGTAGAGATGGGTGAGGAAGATGAGGCCGTAGTTGAAGGTGAAGACCTGGTTTCTTTCTATTATGAGGATGGTGATGGGGTTCTATAGGATGGAGGTGAATAGGATGTGGCAGTGGGAGATGGAGAGGTGGTTGCAGCAAACAGGGGGAGTCTGGGTAATGGCCATTGTGAGGGTGGTTCAGGTGGAGGATGGGGAAGGGAAGTCCTTGGAGTGGTGAAGTTTATAAGTGCAAAGGAGTGGTCGCACGTGTTTGAAACTTCCCTCTGGTTCCCAGGTGTTCTCTGCTATGGAGTATCCTATCCAGGAAGTTAGGTACTGTCTCTGACCTCATGTTCTGCAGTGTGAGAGGATTTTGTCTACTTCATACTCCTCTTCTCCTCTGATGAGATCTGGTGGGGGGTTGAAGTAATTGAGGCCATGTTTCAAGGTCTCCTGATAAGTTAATATAAGAGAGGCATGAAACACATTGTGGATCTTCCAGGTTTTAGGAAGGCAGAGGCAGAACACCACTGGGGAGACAACCTGGGCAATCTCAAATGGTCCCTCTCATCTGGGGGCAAGTTTCCTAGAAGGGTATCGAAGGTGGAGGTTCTTGCCTTCTAGCCACATCTTATCTCCTACTTTCCATGGATGGAATTTGAAGGGGATCTACTCCTTCATGCTTCTTTGTGCCTTTTCATGTGCTGCGACAGCTTCCGATCAGGCATCTCTGAGTATTTCCAACCATTATTCCAGGGTGGGGAGGAATGTTTTGCTGATTGAAGGATAAGGATGGGATTCATATCCCATCGTGAGAGAGAAAGGGGACTTATTGGTGATGGAGTGAACAGCTGCATTATGGGAGAATTCAGCCATGGGCAGGAGTTCTGCCCACTTTTCTGGATGTCCATCACAGAAGATGCAGAGGTATGTCTCCAATTCCTGGTTGACCCATTCAGTTTTGCCATCAGTTTGGGGATGGTAGGCTGTGGGGAGGACTAGGTCATATTTGAGGAGTCTAGCCAGTTCTCTTGTGAAGGCAGAGGTGAACAGGGTCCTTGATCAGAGATACATTTGTCATGTAACCTGAAGTGGTGGAAGACCATTTTAAAAAAAAGAAGTGCCACACCTGTGGTATCAATTGTTTTGTAACAAGGGGCATAAATTACCCCCTTTGTAAGGCCATGGTCAACCATGACCATAACAGAATCAAAGCCAAGGGACAGGGGAAGATCTGTGATAAGATCAACCAAAACAGATTGGAAGGGGTGGGTTGCCAGGGATGGCAGTGGGGTAAGGGATGGGGCAGAGGGGTGGGTGTTCACCTTGTGGGCCTGACAGGTGGCACAACCTGAAATGAAATGGCAGACAAAAGTGGTGAGGCCAGGCCACCAGTAATCACCCTGAAGGGTGTTGACTGTGCAGAAATAGCTGCTGTGTCCCCCAGTTTCACTTTCATGAATAGAATGAACAAGGTCCTATCAGGCTGGCTCAGGGACAAAGAGCTTATTCCAGTAGTAAAGGTGGGGGTGGTCATAGGTCCAATCTGTTTGGGTGGCACAGGAAAAGAGGGAGGACCTGTTGGCAAGAGCCTTAACAGCATCAAGCACAAGGGGATCAGTGGGGGAGGAGGATACAATCTTTGCAGCTAGAGCTGTTATGGTTTGCTTCTATCAATGTCTATTTATCCTATGACATCTCTTTTCTTTTCAGACTTTAACTTATTTTCATCTTCAAAGTCATATGACTAGATCACATGATGGGTCACATGATTTGTTTTATCACTTGACTTCTTGATGCAGGCTACACCATCAGTCATCGTGATGCACTCTGAGTCACTCTGACTCTAACAGACACATTTAATCTTTTATAGTTATATTCATTCCCATGTTCATCTCCGTGCTGTGCACTTCTTTTCTTCTCTTCCATTCTGCCACTGCATGTGGTTGCATCATGTTGTTTATCTCTGCTCTTCCATTCCATGGCTATGCTCAACACATGTTATAACTCATATCTTTAATCTCTGTCACTCCTACATGCACATATATATCCATATCAGTAGATCTGATACAAACATGTACATATATTATGAATAATATATAAACCTCAAGACTTCACTGGATGTCCTCCAGTTTAGTTCTCTTGGAGTTTCCTCTAGAGCTTCAGAGCTGAGCCCGATTCCTCTTTCACTCCACTCCCACTCCAGTTGACATTTGTGACAACCTGAAGTACACATTGTACTTGCTTTAGGGTTGTTTCAAGAGCTGCATTGATAGAGCAGATAAAGAGGTCGGGGGAAAGAAGGGTGACATCCTGATTATTGTTGGCGGTGGTGACATCATTCCAACAAGAGAGAGTGTCCACTGGGCCCATCTGGGTACCAGGGAGATGGTGGAAGGTGAGGTCAAAGTCCTGTAAGAACATCAACCATCAAGCTTGGTGACAAGACAACTTCCTGGGTTGTTTGAAGTATATTAGGTTCTTGTGGTCTGTAAGGATAGTGTCGCCATTCTTCCAGGGTGTGGATGATGGCAAGCAACTCACAATCATAGATATCATAGTTTCTCTCAGCTGGGGAGAGGGTCTGGGAGAGGTAGGCACAGGGATGGAGGTCACCATTGGTGTCTTTCTGCATGAGGACTGCTCCTGTTGCAGTGAGGGATGTGTCAGTTATGACGAAGAAAGGGGAGAGGATGTCAGGGAGATAGAGGACCAGTTGTTTGGTGAAAGCCTCCTTGATGGCAAGGAAGGCAGTCTGTTGGGATTCCTCCCATTTCCAGGGAGTGTTCTTCTTCATCAGTTTGATAAGGAGGCAAGCTAGGGCTGAGAAGTCCAGGATGAACTTCTTGTAGAAATTACAGAATCCTATAAACAACCAGACTGCTTTAATGGAAGTTGGGGATTTCCAGTTGTTGATTGCACTTACTGTAGCTTGACCAGGTCCGTCTTTACCTGCCCTTCCTATATAATTATTCCTAAATATTCCACCTCATTGACATCAAAGGAACACTTCTTGAGTTTGAGGAAGAGTTTGTGTTTCTGCAATCATTTGAGGACTTATTTTGTTTGTTCTTCATAGATGGTGGGAGAGAAGGAGTGGATGAGGATGTTATCCATATAGATGATGAGCTATCCTTCTGCCATCATATTGCCGAAGAGGTGGTCCATGAGGGCCTGGAAGGTGGCAGGCAAATTGCATAGTCCAAAGAATATGACTGTTGGTTCAAAGAGACTGAAAGGGGTGATGAAGGTGGCCTTCCATTGATCCTCTGGTTTGATTAGCACATTGTTATACTCTTACCAAATATCCATCTTGGTGAAGAGACAAGCGCTTTTCAACTTGTCCATTAGATTGGATATGAGGGGGAGGGGGTAGGTGTTTTAATGGTATGTTCATTGAGATATCAATAATCCCGCAGGGGCAAACTGATCCATCCTTTTTTGGAATGAAAAAGAAGGGGGAAGCCTGCAGTGATTTCAATGGAACTATCTTCCCAGACTTGACATGTTCATTGACAAAGGCTCAACAGGTATCAAGTTCCTTTGGGTTGAGGGGGTAGGCTTTAGCAACCTTTGGGGAGAAGCTATCCTTGAGGTTGATGGCATGATTGAAAGATTGACAGGGGGGTAGTTCATTGACTTCCTTCTTTTCAAATATGTTTTGGAAGGTGAAGTATTGTGGGGGGAGTTTCTTCTCTACCTTCTCAACTTTCGAGGCAATCTCAGTTGTGATAGTGGTTTTTGAAATGGACAGGGAATGATTGAGTCATTTCTTCCATAGCTGAGTGATGCAAAGATCTGGGTCCATGTCCAGGTATCAAATGAGGTATAACTGGGTGATGGCATCTGGGGAGTCATGACAAGGGGTGGGGAGTTGATCTGGGATGGTGACTTGTCCAGTCACCCAGTTGATGATAGG
>JBBPQV010000991.1:0-13412 GCA_038092675.1 Boletus rufocinnamomeus | reverse complement strand
AATGTGTGTGTCACACACGTTGTGCCATCGCCAGGAGAGGTGAGGGAGAGGGCAATGGCAAGAGTGGCAATGGCGCAATGTGCGTGTCACACACATTGCGCCATTGCCGGGAGGGTGTGCAAGGGTGAGAAGAGGGTGAGATGAGGGACTGGATCGTCACCAGGGGAGGAGGGTGGGCAAGGAAGAGATGACAGTGACGGTAAGGGTGACAGCACAATGTGTGTGACACGTATGTTGTGCTGTTGCTGGGAGAGGAGGGTGGGCGAGGGAGAGGTGGAGGTGGAGGAGAGATGATGGAGAGGGAGAGGGGGATGGCAAGAGGGGTGATGGTGCAATTTGCGTGACACACACATTGCGCCACCTCTGGGAGGGGAGGGTGAATGATGGTTGGGCGAGGGTGAGGATGAGGGCCACCGCTGAGGTTGTAGACAGCAGGGAGGGGGAATACCATTGTTGGGTGGGGTGTAGGGGAGACCACGAGAGGTGGTGGCCATGGTAGAGATGCTATAGGGGACCAGAGGTAAGGCTTGAGGTTGGAGAGGGAGTCATAAGCAAAGGGGGCATCCATGAAGGTGGGGCTATGAGGGTGCTTGAGGAGGGTGGATCCCACATCATGTTCATATTTGCATTTGGGGCGGGCAAGAGTGAGGGTGAGAGGAGCGACAGCGCTAGCACACATGGTGCACTGTCACCAAGAGGGGAGATGATGGAAGGAAGGAGGGGGAACAAGTCAGTGTGAACATGGATATATGTGCTCCATCAACAGCATTGGGGCACATGCCATCCATGTAGGTGCACAAACGGTAGAAGCCTCGAGGGACGAGCGCATGATGTGCTGCTCAAGCCTGGACCATGACTTACCATATTTGGGTATGGGTACATGGGTCAGGCCTTCAGGCCTTCAGGGGTTGACAGGTCGCCCAATGGCAACCCGTACCTGTACCCATGAGTACCCATACTCATGACCTGTCATGGGTTACCATACCCGTGCAGATCACTAGTTGATGAACACCGAGCCTCTCAGTACAATTCCCATTGGGTCTTAAGGCCCTGGGCGTTTCAAGGTACTCACTTGCCTGCTCACCAATTATCCCCTTCAATCCACCAACTGCTCGACATCCAGGATGCCCCCCCAATGTACTAGTTCCCATGCTTGCTGAGTTTGACAGTGCACCATTTGTGGGGACCATCCAGCATTTCACTCAGTCCTTCTACATGCAGTTCGACCAAGTGCTTTATTGGTTTGCATCCAATGCTATGTCTTGCCCCCCATATGTATGATATGCCATGTCCATCATGTCACATATACATATGTATGTTATGATAATCAGGAAAACTTACAATGCTGTGCTGTATGTCCTGTATGTGAGGTTCCAGTGGAGAATCCCAGGGTCGCCCTCCATTACTGCAAATGGGAATTGGGCCCAGCATGCACGAAGGTGGTGGTGTTAATGCTCTGTGTTGGGCATGCAGAGTTATGCTGCAGACTGTCATCATGTGGTGTAATGAGGACAGCATGTGGAACACTGTGGATGAAGTAAACAGCGCATGACAGTGCACGATTTTTTGCTTGATTTTTCAGGTGTGTGCTGTGTGTGACTAAGTCAGCAAACTGCCTTGCTTGAAACGAGAAGAAAAAAAAAGAGAGAAGACCTGATAAGTTTACTGGATATTGCCCTCCTGACCATGGGTTGTACCACCCTGCTGTCCCCTACCACACTGGCCCAGATCTGTCTTGCTGGTGGGTGGGCATGTGAAATGGGTAAGCGAAGGTTCCAAATCAGTGCTGAAGGTGATCTGTGCCGAGTCATGGAACCAATCACCGACAAGACTTACAAAACCCATGGCCATCAGCCAATAAGCAGCCAATGTTCTGTGTAAGTTTTTTCATCCATCCCACTTTACACACTTTACTGACTTATTTATACTTTATGCACAGTTGCCTGCACAACTTATCCATTCCGCCACCGTTTCACTCTTCTCCTGTGCCAGGCTTCATTACTGTGAGTCCCAGTAAGCCTCTTTTATATATATTTATATAGCTCAACAGCCCCCAACTCATGTATTTCAGTCAACATTCCCGCCCTCCCAACTGAGACCAACATCTGTGCTTGCCTGATTTGGAGCGATATGGTAAGCACTGCATTTGCACTGCAGTCTCCCATGTCGTCCTTTCACCCACTAACCATCAATCATTGATCAGCAGCAGGCACGAGATGCCATTATTGCAGCCCCAAACCACTCTGGAAGCACCCACCACCCAAACGCCTGTGCCAGGGCCATGACACCATCAACACCAGCAGCCAGCAAGCCCTCTCAAATGCATCACCTTCAGAGTCGACTTGGTTCTCCAAGAAACATGCCACAAGGCAAGAAGTGTCACTCCCGCCTCCTCCCAGTCTCACTGACAGTTTCACAGAGAACGGGCAGCTCAATCACGACCTAAAGTTTGGTGGAAAGAATTCATCAAGCATGAAAAACACCCTGCCACTCATGCTCTCAGATATCGTTCCAACCCCCCCAAGATTGCGAGATCCCTCCCCACAGTGTCTTTTGCTGGGGGTGAAACAATCCTCACACACACACTATTGAGCTTGAGTCCCCACCTGAGCATCCTCAGCTTGATTCCAACACTAGCTCTAAGGGCACGCCATGCAGCATGTGAGAAACATGAATCCTTCTACAGTATCATGTCAGTCTCGTCCTATGGCAATGTTCTCCATGGTGGTTCCACTGACCCTTTCAATTATGGTTCAGTTGTCCCTCTGCCAAGCTTGTGAGAGAGGCCCCCATCAGACGATTTTTCATTCACAATATCAACTGACATCACTTTGCCCTCTCTTTCGCACTGGATCAACTCGCAATATTTCATGACCCACAGCATCGTTCCTCCAAGTAGCATATGGGCAACAGTTGCTATACCTGTACATGGGCTTGTGAGACATCGCTTTGCCCTCTCTTTCACACTGGATCGACTCACAATATTTTATGACCCACAGTGTTGTTCCCCTGAGTAGCATATGGGTGACAGTTGCTGTACTTGTGCATGGGCTCACAAGACATCACTTTGCCCTCTCTTTCACACCAGACCAACTTGCAACATTTTGCAACATCGTCAGGCATTGGACAAGTTGGGCACCTGAACTTGGCCTCCACACACCACTCGCGGAATGGCCACCCAAGTGGATACACCAAGGCAACCATGTCTTCACAACCAAGTACTTCAAACACTCGGTCATCGCCCATCCCCCAACTGACACATCATGCCCTGCGCTGCCACAGTTACTGCTCAGACAAGGCAAGCTTCCTCACAGCCTATCCACAAGCGGAGCGTGGGCACACTGCTCTCCTCCATGCCATCAACACTGTGCGACAGGAGCAAGGGAAGAGGGAAACATGGCCACCCCGACATGACCATCGACATCCCAATTGCACTGGGCCATTCAACACTGCTGGCTCCCTGCCCATGACTGCTGCTGCACTGCCATCAACGTCGACATCACCAGCGCCACCATAGTCATAGCAATGATACCACCACACCCTCTTCATTTGGTCGTTCTCACTGCTTGCCTCATACTCGTCCATCAATATTGCTTGCTTAGTATCCCAGTTCCAGACCACTACCCACTGAGTCATTAGTACCACCTAGTATAGTACTAATATTGATCTGTCTACTCTACTGCTCGTACACGATTAGCTAGTACATACTACCAAGCCCAGCCTCCCTAATCCATCACCCATCATGTCTATACGTCATCATCCGACTGCTCATCCCCTGCATGACCATATTTTGTGAATGAGACCACCAACCATTGATGGCTTGCATCATGATGATACATTGACTTGTCATCACTGGTGACCACTCGATGGGACCTGCTTCCTCATCTCTTGTTTCTTTGCTTTTTCTTTTTCTTTCATTCTCTCCTTTTGCTCTCGCCTCTGTGTCATGTTTCATCAATCAATGCCGCACATTTCAATGCTGCGCTCCGAAAACTCTCATACAAAGGATGCTTGCATCATCCAAAAGTGGAAGGAGGGGGGAATCCCAAGTCACATGTGGGTGTGAGATATGTGGTGCGGTGTGGCACGGCAGCATGGCCAATGGGGTGTGGCACAGCCTTGTAAGTTTTCCAAGATAAGTAGTTGTAATCAATGTTCTCTATGCTATATTCTACTACCGTGAACCTCTTGCGGACCTCTTGTGGACCTTTAGCTAACCAGACTCCTGGTTGGATAAGTGTAGCTTCTCGGATAAAGCTACCAAGTGGAAGTGAATCTTCCATTTCGGGGTGAGACTGTAAGTCACATGACAATCCTGCACTGTCCCAATTGGCAAATTCATTCAACTTTGTTCACAATTCCACTTAAGATATCGCATATCTCTTGAATGGTAGCAATATAATAATATAAACTCACCTCAATTCCTCTTTACTCTTACCAACGATAGAACCCACCTGGTCAGAATTATTCAATAGCCTACGGACTCCCTCTGGGGCCTCCAAGTCACTCTTTGATACTGCCATCGCTGACATCAAAACCACTCACACCATGCTAGCATCCAATGCTCCACCTTTGCCAATCTTCCCAATGACAGGTCCAACCAGAGGTAAGTTCAATCAATGGTATACTTGACAGAACTGATTTTAGAGAACCAGGAAATGTAACCTCTCAATCAGTGCCTTCAAGTTCATCCCAATTAATCATCATCCCTTCACCCCTGCCGTATCATGGTGTCTCAACACACCCAAGTTTGGATAGTTTGTAACTCAGTCATAGTATATTATTATCTTTCTTGACTAATGATCTACAGTGGAATTTCTAGCAAAGTTGAACGCATGCACTGCTACGACATGGATGGTGGTCTATGTGGATGCATCCAACATTATCTGGTGTCACGTCTCTAACCATTCATGTGGCCATAGTCTCACAGAAAAAAAGGCCAATGATGCTATCTGTGCTGTGAGGCTAAGAAGATTCACAGTGAGTCTGCTATGGCATCCAGAAAATGGTAATATTTTTATCTTAGTATTGATTACAATGCTCATGAACTCTTAGTCAAAATTGTCCTCAATGGAGTCATCACTCATACAAACATGGCAGATACTACATTCATGAACACCTTCAGACATGCAGTATGTTACATAGCCGGTCATTAATTATCATGTCTAACATCTACCTTATTGTAGCTCAATGGAGTCATCTCATGATTTCGCAGTACTTGTCAAGCTGCTTCATCATTTTTAATATGATCCCATATCAACCCTCCACACTTTGGGATCATTCCATTTGCCACAATGATGTCAGAGAGTGAGCACGCATTCAAGACAAGACTCACTTCCTGGCTCGAATGGAATGAATAATATGGACTGGGTATTTTTCATGTTCTCGAGCAAGTGGAAGGCTCCCTGAATGCAATGTCTGTAAGTAAATTTATATTGTATTATCAAACTATGCTAACTTGAAGTGACTCCACAGATACAGTGGTTCTCGAATCCTGAATTTTACAATGCCCTACAGGATGCTCTATACAACTCCAATTCTCGTGGCTGGTTTGCTATGCTATAGAGCATTGAGGGTTTGGATGGCCAGGTACACTGGTCAGCCCTTATGCATGCAGAGTGTTACACTGCATCGTACACATGTGCTTATGTAAGTCTAACCTTTCTCCCTTCCCCTCTGCAACTGATATAATCATTACACAGCTCACCACCACTCTTTGAAGGGAGTACTGTATCTTGGACAGTCAAATGTTCCAAGTGTCAGCCGGGAAGCCAAGAAGATCCTAGGCTTCTTCCAGAGAGTCATGTTAGGTTGGCCTGGCCATTTAACTGAGTTAGCAACATATATACAGCAAATGTTGGCGTTTTTCATCCAAAAAGCTAACTCATATCATTAGTCTTATGGTGGTACATGTTAGATTTGTTTTTTTGGATACCTTAGGTTGTAATCAATGGCATGTTTGAATTGTGGTAGTGACCTTTTATCCACCAGCTTGCCAACAGTTTTGTCCTTACACTGACCACAAACACCACCACACTCCAAGCCCCATTTCACTTCAACCCACAATATCATTGCAGCATGGAAGGAGCACACACCAGCTCTGGAAGAACTACATACTCATCTACCAAGTCATCCATTTAGGCAGCAGTATCCATGTCCATCATCATCCAAACCAGTACCATACATGCGAGCATGCTTGCACTTGCCCTCACCATGCACATGGCCCACCCACTCCCTCTCTCAGGTTTAGTAGTACCTGTGCTAATAATTCATGAATTTATATGCATATGGGCTCTCAGCAAGTCACTGAATACATGCCCAATCCTGGGCCATCATATCTGTGTGCATGGAATGGCCAGCCAAACTTTTGACCATAGCAAAAGAGTTGGCACCCAGAAGCATGGCAGGAAGGGTGAGGAGCTGGAAATCACCAGCATTCATCACCATAGCCAACATCCTGAGCCAAAAGCATGGTGGAAAGGACAAGGAGCCAGAAATCACCAGCAACCATCGCCATTGCCAACATCCCAAGCCAAAAGCATGGTGGAAAGGACAAGGAGCCAGAAATCACCAGCAACCATCGCCATCACCAACATCCCAAGCCAAAAGCATGGTGGGAAGGACAAGGAGCCAGAAATCACCAGCATCCATTGCCATAGCCAACATCCCAGGCCAAAAGCATGGTAGGAAGGATGAGGAGCCAGAAATCACCAGCATCCATCACCATAGCCAACATCCCAAGCCAAAAGCATGGTGGGAAGGATGAGGAGCTGGAAATCACCAGCATCCATTGCCATAGCCAACATCCCAAGCCAAAAGTATGGTGGGAAGGACAAGGAGCCAGAAATCACCAGCATCCATTGCCATAGCCAACATCCCAAGCCAAAAGCATGGTGGGAAGGACGAGGAGCTGGATATCACCAGCATCCATCGCCATAGCCAACATCCCAAACCAAAGGCATGGTGGGAAGGATGGGGAGCTGGAAATCACCAGCATCCATCATCACTGGTGTTGGAGTTTGATATTCCATATATGGTACTTACAGCTTACATAAGTGATAATTACATTGCACCACAGTAGTTTACTCTTACTTTAGTGACTACTAAAGTATTCTATAGGTAACTACAGGCCATAGACCTGGTTGAATACATCCGAACAGTGTAATGATCTACTACCTGGTAATACATTTTTGTTGATAGCCTGATTCACCATCCAGGATACATCAATCCACTCAGGATACATCATAGATCAGTGCTGGATATATCTGGCCACTCAGCTGAAGATATATCCCTCTCCAAGGTGTCAGGATGTATCCTGCTATCCCTGATACATCCAACCACTCAGCCTGAGGATACATCCATGCTGAGGTATCATGATATATCCACTGCCAGTGCCTCAAGTGATGCTTTGGCAGGATATATCCTCAGATATTTTTACTGTATACAGGTACTACATCCGTTTCACGCTAGGAGCTGATAGACAACAATCAGGTACTAGTAGGGATTGGTACTGAAGCGCTGACCTCGAGTGGTACCCATATTTGGTAAATCACAGCTCACTTCCACGGGGTTTTTTTTCCCATCCTTGTCCTTGTCCTCATCCTCACCATTGCTCTCACCATTGCCTTTCACACACAGAAGTGACCATACACATTGTACAGTCGCTATTGCATCAACTTCACCCACATCACCCTTGCCCTCATCCTTGCCCACCCTCCTTGCTCAGCAAGTCAGCAATGGCACAGTGCACCCTCTTCCTCATCCTCACCCCAATTGTCCTCACCTTCACCCTCACCCTTGCCTCATCCTCAGCCTGATCTCGTCCTCACTCTCACCTGGCGTCCTCATCCTGAGTCACCCTCGCTCTCACCCTCACCCTCGCCCTCACCCACTGTCTCTGTTTACCAGGCCTCATCTTGTCCTCATCCTCAGCTCACCCACCCAGCAATGCCCTTGTCCTGGCCCTGGCCCTCACCTCACCCTCACTCACAACCAACAACGATGATGAGGAACGATACAACGCACGACTGCGTGTGTTGTATCATTCCTCGTCTTGTCCTCATCCTCGTCCTTACCCTCACCTTACCCTCACCCCCAACCGACAACGACGATGATGAGGAGGAGATATATCCACTGTCAGATACACTACTTACCACAGACTCATTGGCAATGGATGTATCCTAATACCTCATCTCATCCTCGTTCTCAGCTCATCCACCCAACACCCTCGTCCTGGCCCTGGCCCTCACCTCACCCTCAACCAGCAACATCTCGTCCTTGTCCCCATGCTCACCCTCACACCCTCAATCAGCGATGATGACGGGGAGATATATCCATTGTCAGATACATTACTTACAACAGACTCACTGGCAATGGATGTATCCTAATACAATAATTCATGGTGATAAACTCAAATGCTCAAGTCCGCGGAACTGAAATGTAGTTATGTCATAACCTTCAACAGATGAGAAGTTGAGGTACAAGAATGAGACGCACATATCAGTGGGATCATACGTGGATGTATCGGCAGATACATCACCTGCAGGTGCTTGGATTGTGATGTATCATGTCAAACAACCCTGAACAAAGAATGCAGCTCATAAATAGTGAGGGTTGAGTCTTCGAGAGCATTCATCTACATAAAGCGCCCCACTTATCTGTGTCCTGCATCATTCTTCCTCCCATCAATGTGTAATCACAGAAATGTACAACATGAGTCTCACACATAAGACGACCATTGAGGACATGAACATGATCCAGCAGTACCTACTGGAGCACAGAGGTGTAAGTGTACTCAAAGACATGCACTCCTCAAATAACTCACCCCATTGTACAGTCAGAGCACAAGTACCTCCCAGCTCTCTACTATGGAGCTGGTATGACCATCCCAACAATAGTCGCACTCGCAGTCGATGACAATGAGGTATTGCTCTGCACGTGGATCATGACTGGCCCATTCACACCCTACACGACCATTCACCCCTTGACAGCATTTGTCGAAAGCTTTCCAAGGACTGTGATCAGAATGAAGAGTGCTTTTACCATCTGCACCACAAAGCAGCAGGGAAATCTGCAGCAGTTCAATGATCTGGTGGAGATGATCATGGAAGAGTCATACCCTGAGGTACATCCAATATGGCGTGGAGACATCTTGATTCTGAAGAACCAGGGGCATAGAGAAGGGTTCTTCGCTCCAATGGAAAGATCAGATATTGCAGTCTGTAATGAGGTGTTGAGGACAGCCATTTTCACAGGCATCTTATAGGCTACCGATGTATCAACCAGTTCTTTCCTTCGAATAGAAGCCTCTGAGATGTGGAATTGAAGTCATGACTTGTAAAGCCAAAGCGGTTGAAGCATGAATGGTGGTCATCACACAGAAGAGGGTGGTAGATACAAGCAATTAGATGCATGGATCTTGAAGTTGCATGACAAAGCAGCCATGAAGGGTGGCCATTACATGGAAAAATGCTAACGGCCACAGTGGACATTCATGTTTCTTGATATATCATGACAGATGCCTGCATGGATGACTCAGATCGCTTGGCAATTTGATAGTGAGTCACTGTGTTGCTGGTGCGTCTGCTGACAGTACTTAGATATACAAGCAACTACTAGATGCATGGATCTCAAAGTTGAATGATGAAGCAGCCACGAAGGGCAGTCATTATTGAATATCTAAGTACTCAGTGGTTGGGAAACCAGCTGATGAAAGTTACCAGGGGTCTGGCAGCGTCAGGTTGTGGGGCTATAGATTGTCGACATGACATGAAGCTGCTGTGTGGCATAGGTGACCTACAGAAGGGTGAATGGTCCATCAGTATTTCATTACTTCAGCAAGAGGCTATTAACCCTCAAGTCAGTTACATCAACATGGACTACATCATCTTCTCGGCACTGGCGTTTGCTCCAGCAACTGATCTCAAGACCATCAATCTCTCATACAACATTGCATGCCAGTATCACAAGAAAGTCTGGACACGGGTCACCACACTCCCTCCTCCATTACAATTTAACTGGGAAGGAAAGACAATCAACTTCTTTGTGCTGAAATTCCATCTACCGGTGCATGTGGAAGCTTGTCAGACAGAGTTCTCACTCAACTGGGCCCCTGGTGTTGGCCATATGGATGGTGAATCCCTCGAGCGCAGGTGGGCGAATATCAACCATGTGGCAACCAGCACAAAAGAGATGGGTCCAGGAACTCAGCATGATACCATTGATGATCACCTTGGTGATCAGAACTGGAAAAAAACAACAACATTAGGTACATTGCTTCTGTTCCTGTCTGAACATCCTATTGATATCAAAGCTTGTTCCAGGACATATGTTATTGAAGAAGCTCATTGTTGCCATTCAATCACACAGTGAACATGCCACTGCATTCAAGGAGCTTGAGGCATCCATTAAAGCAACAAACTGGGGGCAGCAGGAGCTGTTGGCATGGGAGCAAGAAGTTGAGGCTTGGGAGTTGGATAGGTCACGACCTAATCCATTTGTGAGCAGGGTATCTTGTGCGTGCCCATTTTCAAGCTGGACTTGCCAACATTCTAACTTTTGGTTCCAGCATTGACTCTGGCGGCTGTGCAGCTCCAGCTGGCAGAGAACGACAGAAAGACCTGGAAAACAGCTCAGCATCGGCGCTTCATCCTGATATCACACCCAGTCTGCTCATTAGCGGTGGTTTGGATATTGAACACTTTCAGTGAGTCATCATTGTAGACTATGTGATTGGATTCAATATTTATGTTCTCTAGATGACAGCTACAAGTTGATAAAAAATCTTTGGGAAGTCATGCCACGGATGACCAGAAAACAAAACTGGTCAACCGAATGAATGCCCTCTGGCAACAGATCGATGGCTGGAGTGCAGTGCAAGCACTGTACATGCCCCACGCTACACTGCTGCGTGCCACAGAACAATCAGGTAACAAATGGGTACAATCCAGCAATGAGGATTCCAATTCAGATTGAGTCAAGAACACTCTCCTTCACCTACCATCTGCAATCTGCAAGACCAAACCATGCATGACCAAGCTGATGGAGATTGAATGGGACCTCCGGTATGCACAAGCAAACGATGCACTGAATGAGTGCTGACACCACATTTGTTTTCAAACACAGTTTCTCAAGTTCAAGGACTCCAACCTCCAAGGTCAAGGTGCAAACACTCAGGCGTGAAAAACCCTTCAAGTGGTTGAAGAACATCTATCACTGAGTCATGCAAAGTACAATGCAGCTCACAGCGCCTTGACGACACTCGGTCATCTCCTCAGGAAAACAGGCTGGCAACATAAGTTGCAATCTTTGAATGCGAATGACCTACGCGCCATGGGGGACTTTCTGTGGGGAGAAACAACCAGTACATCAATTATGTCTTGGATATGGCTGTCACATGGGTTGCCTGCCAAAGATGACATTGCATTTGGAGATAGTAAGTGTTGCCAAGTAGGTATCGAAAAGAAAAGATGTTCACACTTGCTTTACTCAGTGCTCCATGTAGAATGGACAAAGGCAAGAGTGTGCTGCAACCGTTGGGGTGAAGAAATTCTGTTGCTTCGTGAGGAGATAAGAAGGACAATTCAATTTCTTCAATGGCAAGCTCAATGCTGGGAAGAGCACATGACGCAAAGGGTTTGTGAGATGGCCAAGGAAAATGAAGGTTTGGTTGCTTATGCTCAATGGCAGGTGGCAGTCAGGCAGAGCATGGTTCAATTGTTCATCACATGGTGGAAAGATGTTGACAAAATGGTTGAGGCAGGTACAGACCTTGGTAATATTGAGGGGAGCAGCGAACGATCCATTGAGGCCCCACCACCGGGGGAACTAGACGAGTCTGATGTATTTTGACTACTTTAATTGGATTGATGGATCGCTCTTGAGTCACATTGGGATCTCGATACTGTGACATCAGGCACGTGAGGGTGGCGAAGACATAAGTACACTGTTAATATCAAGGATACATCTCATCCTGTGGATGGACGAGACTCTCAGAGGGCAAGGGATACATCACAAAGGTTTTAGTCTACCAAAGATGATGTATAAAGCTCAACAGAATGAATGTATTGCATGGATTGTGATGGCTACATGCATGGATATATCAAAGCACTCACATGGTGTGGTAACTACTATTCTACTAATAATATAGTGACTACTAAAGTATTCTACAGGTTATGAGCCCTGCCAGCGCCTACTAGTAGCTCACTCATGAGACTTGAAGACCCAAAATGGCCAACAACAATGACAAACATCATCTGCTTGAACTAGATGGCAGCAACTGGCCAATGTACTGCACACTTCTTGAAGAGATAGCAGCATGATTCCATCTGATGGAATTCCTATTTGGCATGAGAAAACCGCGCAACACTTCCACTGAAGAGTTTTTCAGCAACATGATTCTCGGCAGTATCTCCAACACTCTCATTGATGAGATCATTTGACTATGACTTCAGACAGCCCCAGAATATTTTTCCTACCTACAGAATTTGTACGACAAGCCTAATGAAGTCAAGCACACAGCTGCACACGCACCAAAACAGTCCAACAGCACCTGTTGGAGGTGTGGCAAGCCAGGACACAAGGCGTGGGAGTGCCAGGGAGTTGAGAACAGGTCGGGAAGCTGAGAAGTCCCAAAATGGAGCAGCGGAAGTCACCACAGGCCTGAATGAGAGGTTAAGGAGGTCCAAGAAGTCGAAATGACGAGTCAGCAGGTTGATGAAGAGACCGCTGACATCGTGACCTGAAATGTGACATGTGCTGGGCCCATGAGGCCAAAGGACACGTTGCATGATCTGCCTAAGCAGCGAGTGAGCGACAAGGCTTGCGACACCGATGAAAAGGTTGAGATAGCAGGCAAGGAGGGTGATGAGGCACTCAAGAGTGTGAGTGGGCAAAGAGTTGGAGCAAAGAGCCTGGGCACTGAGGCTGGCACAGGCGAGGCAGCTACCAATGAGGGTCCTGCTGCAATGAGAAGCCAAGGCGAAGGTGGCAACACTGATGTCGTCCACACGATCGCAACACCCGAGGAGACCTGCAAAAGTGACCATGTCAAAGAATGTGCAGAGGAAAACACACCTGAGCAGTCCAGTGCGCTGCTCAAGGGAGAGCGAGAAGGTCAGATGATGACCGGCAATGCTGGAGAACTCAACGATGATGGCGATGACACCGACTGAGACAGGTCCAGGGAGTCGAAGCTGTCGAGAAACCCTGCAGACACAACGGACAGTGATGCATGTTGTCCAGCTGAGCCTACAGAGCCCCCCGACGATGCTGAGAGCACAAGAGGGCAAGAGGGCGAGATAAGGGCCGAAACAGCCGAGTCGAGAGTGTCGAGAGGGTGTGCAGAGGCGATGGGCGACAACAGCGACAAAACGTGTCAACCCAGGAAACCTACTGAGCCCCCAGACAAGGCA
>JBBPQV010000990.1:0-13416 GCA_038092675.1 Boletus rufocinnamomeus | reverse complement strand
CACGTCCGATCACACCACCGAAGCCTGCCGCTCCAACCAAAATTGAACCCGTCAAGGCCTTTTCCGCATTCTCTGGTTCCAGCTCGCCATTCGCTTCGTACTCTAACGCCTCCGGAGCTTCGCCCTTTGCACTCTCTGGCCAGATTGTTAAGACTACTCCCGCGTGGAGGCGTGACAACGAAAGTGAATCTGACGTGTTTGGTCGTGCGAGCTCCACGAATGCCCTCGCGCCATCACCGAATGGCGCAGCCTCATCCACAACCACTAAATCTCCCGCTCTCTCTCAAAACAAAAGTTCCGGAGAAACGCAACCCCTCGTTAAATCTTCCGGTTGTAAGTGATTTCTACCTGTTCGAACAATGTCCGCTCGGTGGTATGTGCTAAGGATGTGCTCAGATATGACGGGCGAAGAGGAAGAAAAAGTCGAGGCTGAGCTCAAGGGTGTAAAACTCTTCGTTAAGCGCGGGCGCAAAGAGTTCACCGACGGGATGTATGGGCATATCAAAGTTCTCGCTCAAAAGTCTACGCCCCGAAAAGTAGACAACGGGGACACGCAGGGGACTGAGACTGAAACCAATTCTCGAACCCGTCTACGTAAGTCACCTCCGCCTCGAACCCTCCGCCACCGATCGTTAAATGCTGTATCACCTCTCCTGTGATCTTGCCGCTTATTTGCACACAAATTATTTGTCGCGCGCAGTTTTCCGCCGTGATCCCTTGGGACAGGTATCGATGAACGTTGGGCTGAACCCAACGGTACGGTGCCACTTTGATTCGGCAGAAAACATTCTGCGCGTAATTATGGTGGAACAGCTGACGATCGATGGAAAAGATTCCAAGGAAGACGTCGTCATCTATGCCTTGAAGGTCAGTTAACACAGCACTCATTTCTGCATCGAATTTCTTAGTACCCGCGCTGCTGCCTCGCCCAACACAGCCTGGCCGCTCGCAGAAGGCAGACTTTCAGTCATTTGCCAAGACGCTGTGCGATCACGACGGACTTAAGTCTAGGGTGGTCACGAGTTTGGCGGCGTCTTCTAGTGGTGGTGCCGCAGCATCGTGATACACGGTTATGACTTCCGTGTGGCTTTTTTTCTACTTCCAGGAAAAAGCTCCGCTTTGACGGCACTCCTCACCGATCATCGATCAGGAGTCGGGACGCAGGTCGTCTCGGTGCCCGTGGGGTGTGGGGTATTAGGTGTTACGCGCGCTTGTGCGTTTTACGTCCTGGAGTCATACGTGTGAGTGATGACTTGCCGGGGTGTTTTCGCGATTGGATGGTTTGGTATGATATGTAATAGCGATAGTGGTAGTCGCGTGTGACATAGGGAATGTATGGACGATGAGTAGTAGGTGAAACGCAATAACCGAATCGTTTTGAAACGGATGCCCTGCCCTCGTTCAGAGATTCTCTGAGCCTGATGAAGAAGAGGGCACAGACTAATTTATTGTGTTATTACGCCCGATGCCTCACTAGCTTGCTGCTCCTGTCACTGATCGACTCGAGGGCTACCGCCCCCTCACTCGATCGAGGCATCTACACGATAATGCTCGCTGGCACTGCCAATTGACCCACGCAAGGACTTTCGGACATGTCAAGCGTCCACGCAGTCGCGCACCGCAGCCGATCAAAAGCAATGCCCCTAGAGAGTTGCCTAATCAAGTAACTTGGTTGTGTACGCCTCCGACGTCAGTGCCAGTGATTGATCAACCATATTCCACACCGGTACCGGATATTAGTCTGGTGACCAGCACTACTCACGCCTCGTCGGCGAGGCGAAGAACAAGGGCCTGGCTGCGCGGGGATTGAAACGCGCACACCCGCGTGGGTGCACTAGAAACAAGGCGGTGTTGTTGCGTGGAGAGGGTAGCAGCACGGAAAGTCTCGAGCTGACAGTGACACTCGCGGATGGTCGTGGCTGCATCGAGTTTATCCGGATCCTTCTTGGTCCCGCGTTGGCGGACAAGTCACTAGGCCGACTTCAAGTTGGGCCACAGCTTCCCGGAGGTCGAGCTCAAAGTCGCAGCATGGATGTGTGGGGTCAACACTGCTAATGCTACACACCCATCGGCCGCTTCGAATGTACCCACTACCTCCGGAGTGTTTTCCGTCACTTCTTGCACCCGCATTGCGTTGGCTGCGTCAGAGGCGCTTCCCATCTCCTCTGATACCGTAGTGCCTCGGCTGCATCCCAGGCACTTCCTGTCCCTTCCGACACCCACAGTGCTTTGGCTACGTCCAAGAAACTTCCCAGCTTTTCCCCTACTCACGCTGCGTCGGCTTCTCCCCGCCAGCAAGCGATTACCGCGTCTTCGACATCTTCAAAGAGTGCACTCCGAGATCGCGGAAGATAACCACGAGGAGCCGAGACCAAAGAAACGCAAGCCCGTCGAAACCGCAAACGAAAAAAAGGAACGAATGGTGTTTTTCCCGGTACGCGTGTACCGTCATACGTACCTGGGAATCTTGTTTATTCGTGGACGTGGAACGACGGTATTCTGCGTCTTCGATCTCAAGGACAACAAGACGAGGCTGACTTTGAAGGTGTCGTGGCGAGATCCCGAGCGGGTCACGGACCAGGATGCAGTTATGAAGAGATTGGGGGAACACGAACCTCATCCGAACGTGATCGTCCCGCGCAAGTACGTTGTCTCATCTGATCAAGGACAGGTTCACTAACACGTTTTTCAGGACATTCAACGCAGAGAGGAACGGAAAGATGTGCATGGTCGGTGCCATCCGGGGCTTCCTTGACGAATGGATCGATCACTTGCACGTCGAGACTCGAAAACCAAGTACTCAGGGTTTCCGCCTCCGAGTTGAAGTGCCCAGTTTGGAGTTTGCGCGACTTTGTGTGAGGGTTGCGCGGTGCACTGTTAAGTATGTGTTACTTTCGTGCACATCATAATCGAGCTTACATGCTGACACAACAGCATGATAAGGCACGAATTTCTTACGAGGACCGGCATTCTGTACCACGACGTTAGCGAGAACAACATCGTACTGGGTGTTTAACCTTGGGAAGAGCGAGGATACTTGATCGACTTTGACATGGCTATCCTGCACGAAGCCGAGGAACCTACACCCATTTCGAATTTGCCGACCGAATCCGACAGCGAGTTTTCTGATATTTCCCAGCAGAGCTCTCCCGAGCCCACCAAACCGGATGAGAAGAAGTACGTCAAAGGGCTGCGAACGGTGACTATATCTATAAACATCGTACCGTCTTCCACTCACCTCAATGCAAGGGTACTTTCTCCTATGGTCCCTTCAATGTCTTCCTGGGCGAGAGACAGACACATTTAGATGATGCGGAATCGTTCCTTTATGTGCTTTTCTTGTTCTTTTCCTCCTATGCAGGCCCCCTTTCAAAGACGAAGCTTGAGGATGCCCACAAAAAGGTATTTGTTCAACATACCGGGTCTGGGGACTTGTCCCACACGAGGAATTTGCCAAAGAAGCCTGAGTATGCGGACTGGGCAGACGATGATCCACAGGTTATAGGGGAACTGAAAGCTTTCAGGATCTGGAATCCTAATGGTGCAAAATATCTGGACTAGAACGCTGAACTCCAGGACTGTTCAGCGAACAACTGGTCTGAAGCTTTGCATTGCTCTATTTGCTCTTTATCGCAGTCTATTCGCAGCATTCAGGGAGAGCAGAGAGGGAGGCGCAACCCTGAGAGGACGCACCGAACTTTCATACGCTCAGTTTATCAGCATATCGGACAAGTGGTAAAGTACTCGGCACTTGAATACGAATATTCGAATTGCCCGAACTTCAAGGATCCCCGATGTCAATAACCGTGGTTTGATTGTCGACCACATGGCCACCAATGCTTCGGACACGGACGAATGGGATGAAGATGGCTCAGACTCAGACAACTCGGTTGTCGGTAATGCTATAGATCGCAGGGCAACCGGGCCGCTGGAGGTTGCTATTGATCATTGGCACGCAGAAATTGTCGATCTACTCTTAGCGCAATGAAGCATTGTCCCCAATCGATTGCTTGCGCACGTGCTTAGAGAACAACTCCAGTATTCCCCACTTGACATCATCCAACGCATATGGCTGAGTTCGCCAGATGCAATCACTTCCAGGGGTAACCGGCGACTTCTCGAGGCACTTGTCGACGATGTGGAAGACCGCGGATAAATAGAGTGTGGGGATGAGATGATACTCGCCATAAGGAGACTCGTTGAGGTTGGATTTGCAGAGACTTTGCTCCTCGTTGCCGTGGAAAAGAGATGCATTCCCGTTATCAGGACTCTACTCTCGGCGAATCCACAATCAGCTTCGGATATATCCTCGGCATCACATACTCATGGCAAGCCTTCAATCTGAGTGTGGGGGATCGTTTGGTTAACATGCCGAGAAGCTATCGTGAACGCCATTGCGGACAATGGCGACACCCTGCTCCACGTGACCATGAGACTGTCTGACGAGAAGATGTGCCTGGCTATCACAAACCTTCTCGTTGACGCAGACTGTAACCCTTACGAACTCGGCGCTGACGACAAACCACCGATCCACACCGCTGTGGTGCGACGATTCGTCTCTGTAGTGGACTATCTCCTTCCGAGGGACGTGCTATGAGGATCTTCAAGGAATTTGCAGCGTTACATGTTACGCCATTGAAGCGGGTCGAGATGATCTACTTACTTATCAGTGAGGAGCCAACATACACGTACTCAATTCTAACGGTGACACTGTTGCATGGCGCTATGCGGTTCCTCGATAGATTCTTTTGCCTGGAGATCGCAAAGATACTCATTGATGCCGGTTGCTACCCTCCAGCACAGAGGCCTGGGTAGAGTGCCGGCAGCATCCCACTGGTATGTGAGAAATTCCACCACTCCCTTGATACGCCTTCCGCGGCTGTGGTCGCTAACTATCATTCTATCCAGTACGAGATCGAACGTGGGACCCGGAGTGGACCTCATCAGTGGGAGTCCACTACTCCACAAGGAAATCATGAGTACACTACGGCTCCCAGGCCAAGTGTCTTGGTTCCCTCGCTATCTTTCGAGCACAGCCCCGACAGCGTCAGAATTTTGATGACCGTGTTGGAGATGTGGCTGTAAGGGCTACTGGAAGTGATAGCGATGAAGGCTGGCATGTCACAGGTGGTGATTTTCTTGATGCTTCCCACTCGGTTTGACATGCCCAGCTTCTCAGACACGGAGCTACTAATACCCTGAAAACCTCACAGTAGTGAGCGTCCATCCATTTTCCTCATGGCGTCCCATTCGCAGTCCGAATGGCTCCTTGCCACGCCCACAAAGGTGACTACGGGACCGTCGATCACTCTGCATAAGGACATCAGCGTTCGGCAGGCCAAATCTCCAACTGATCATCCACGCGTCGATGGATTGCGCCGTTGGTGTTACTCCATTCATGCACTCTTGTGCATCATTCACCTCGTTCTGCTGGTCATGTTGTGGTACCACCCGGAGCATGCTGTCACTGTCCCATTCGAGAACAGTATATTGACAACTGGACTGAGTGCTTTCCTACAAGCATTCTACTCGGTACGTGGTTCCATAGTTCAAAAGACGTCAAAGTTCCGACTAACATCATGGAGTTCAGCTTTACACAATCTTATTGGTCTTCATAACCCAACGTCTCGCGTTGTCTGCTTCCCTTTCTCGGCATCAGAAGCTCACCACTACTCACGACGTATCTGAGGCCTGGGCCGGGCTTGGAGCTGCTATCCTCACATTGTGGCAGCAGACCAAGATCGCGGCATCGCCCTGTGCGGCGGTTTTGGTGTTCTTGTACTTGGCGTGCATTTCCGTCTTGCACGTCGCATCGCCGACAATCATGGAGTTCCAACCATACAATGCTTCACTGACGACGGTAGTCGCATCGAATTCAACCTGGCCTGACCCTTCTGTTAACCTCTCTGCGCTCACTTGGGCCGGGGTAACACCATTGGCCCCACTCATATCTAATCTCAACTCATCCATATTGCCGACTTCAGGCTGGGTGAACAGTACACTGTACGACACTTTCACCAGGAACCAGCAATTTATCAATGCGTCTGTGAATGCGACCACTATACATGCTAATTGCGGTTTACTTCCAACTTTCCCGGAGAACAGTGATAACGAAGTCGGAGTCTTCAACGCTTCACTGAGTGCCGTCGGGAACATAACAGTAGATTTGGACGCCCCACCATGTGAGATACATATTAAAACCAATTGTAATGGCTTAACATGTTGCACAGGGAAAGACCAAATATTGATTCTCCGCTCAACACAAGTTCAATGCACCACTATAGGTACCTGCACGGATTACTACCCATTGATATTCATGGTCTCCACTGCTATGGAATTGGACAGTTCGATACAAAGTCCAGTCAGTATCAATACACCCTGGCAGTATACTCCCATAGACGGTCAGGATGACACTAACAAAAATGACAAGTTATTTCACTCATGTTATCTGTATTCAGGCGGAGAAATTCAAACCTCTAACACGACTGTTTACCCTGTGGCCTGTTCCTTGTATGCATTGAACAATCGGTCAACCCTTGATTTACAACATGATATTCTGTGGCCCACCGTGGGAAATTCAGGTCTATCATCGCAAGGATGGTCACTGTGGTCTTCTGCTGGCAATGGTACAGACTCGGAAGTTCTCAACACAGGAGTGTGTCTTTGTATCTCTCGTCGAGTGTTGATGATGCTGACGAGCCCTAAAATAAATCAGTTTATGACTGCAATGCTTGCGTCATATTCTCTCCCTACAACTCTCTTTTGTCAGCAAGATCAGTGTCCTGGATTTACAACAACAGATATGTATGCATGTGACATCAATTTTCACCCTTCAACCAACTTACTTTATTCTAGATATTTTATGTCATTAATGGGTGTAAATGTAACCACAAACAACATAACAGCAGCAACTGAATCAAGTACACATCCTTCAGTGACCCTTACCCCATCTCAGATGGAAGCTGCCGTGTCTCGAGTAGCTGCAGAATTGATCTGGTTAGGTAAGCCCCTGAGAGTTACTTCATGACATTACTTACAAAGGCATGATAGCTGGGCAACTTGGTGAAAGCAATGGTGGATTTGCACTATCCTCCACCAGCAGTGATGTCACTGAACAAGTGTCCAAGTGGAGACTAAATGTAAGTCCATGTTTAACATTAACTATCATTATGGCTCAGCATTTTTTATCATTGATATCTAGATCAACCAAATTCCTGTGAGTCCCCCATGACAAGTTACAGTAGTATCTTGAGGAACTTACACTAATTTGAAATAGGTCATCTGTGCTCTTGGTGCCTCATTCATCTTGCTTGCTGTTCTCCACTTCATGATCAGCAGTTCTTCAAGAGCTCCGAGTCGGAATACATCCATTGAAGGTGTCTCTGTCTTAGGAATGCTATGGATTGGTGCTCACACCCACAATCTTCGGGAAAGATTTACTATAGTTGGAAATCCGTCTTTGGAGATGCTGCGGTCTATAGGAATGTTTGATATTTGCCTTGCCAATGTGAAAGGCAGCGACTCAGGCTCTAGATTCACGGAAGATGAAAATATAGAAGGGTCTTCATCACGAAGGCCACCATCTCTGCTCAAGCCCGAAGAAGATATACAACGCGAAGGTATCATGGCAATTCTATTTCTGCACAGTTTGCTAATGAAACAATCTATCAGCTGGAAGGACACCTGAACAAAGACGCAGAGCTCAAGTGTGGAGGCCATCACGCATCCATCGAGTTTGTTGTCCGACCATTCCACCCCTTCTGTTTGTATCCTGCTATGTTCTGCATGGAATTTTGGTCGCACTCCATCTCGCCCTCATGGCTGTATTCGCCCACCATACCGAACATCGCGTCATCATTCCGTTGGATAGCACGGAGATAACAATAGCGCTGAGCGCCTCATTGCAACTTTTCTATACTGTATGCTTATCTAAACTGGATTTGCATCAAGCTGACATTTGTTTCAGCTCTATACTGCAGTTTTGGTTTTCGTGACACAACGACTGGCTTTGCGTCGGATTATGACATCAAGACGAGACCTTACTGGCATTCATGACATTTCTCGTGCGTGGACAGGGATTGGATCTGCCATAGTCAGTCTATCGCAACAAAGGAAGGTCTCAGTATCGTTTTGGACGACACTTTGCATTGTGGTATACTTTGCTTGCATCTCAATTCTCCATATCTCCTCGTCTTCCGTCATGCAGTTTCAGACATTTAATAGCACTGCGGTCAACATGGTGCTGTCAACATCGGCTTGGCCAAATTTGTCCGTTAATCTCCAAGATCTCGACTGGGTTGATATTGTCCCACTCGCTCCAGTGACCGATCAATTTCCCGATCTTTCTACGGAGGGGCTGTTCGCTAGCACAGTCTATGACATCCCCTCAGTAGTCACACCCACATCTTTCAATGCCACTGTCAATGCAACCACTGTTCATGCGAGCTGCGGTTTGCTTTCCAATCTCTCTTACGATCCTACCCTGTTTTTACTCAGCACTACTGTGTCTCCGCTGGGTTCCATAAGTATGCCCGTCCCAGTGCTGTGTAAGTTTTTACAGAGCATGACTTGGAAGCCAACGATTGTGGATTCTCACCACCTTTTAGGGAACAACACTATCACCTTCGCGGGTCAGAACGGTTATGGGGTGCGTCCATGGTTTACAAATCGCACGCAGTTGAATAAAAAGACTTTGCACTAGGGGTGCACCGGATGCGACGGTCATTTGTTTTTCCTTGTGACTGCTGCCGTGGACTTTGATGCCAATTCGCTGCCGTCTGGGAGTTCCGTCAGTGTGACGGTGAATCTGACGGACTACAACATTATCCTAGGCAAATTAAACATTGTCTGACATCACTACCAAAGCTAATAGTTACCTCACCAGTTAACAACTCGGACTCACTTATTCTCCCCTACCTTCCAACCTACCTCGTAGGTTGCTCACTGAATGCAACGACCGTTTCGGACACCCTGGACCTACAAAATGACGTCCTCAACAGTCTACATCCAACCCAGCTGAATATGTCAACGCACTCACAGCCATGGACACTCTGGTCACCCAGTAACGTGTCGGAGCTTGATAAAGGGGTATGATATTGACTCTAGCTTTCATCCTCGATCATACATTGAACCAGCACATCCAGATATCAACTGCCATGTCAATTGCCCCGCTAGCAGACTGCGGACTTAACCCCCCATCAGAAATACAAGTCTGCAACACATACACAAACCTGGATTTGTACGTCCTTCTGTATTGACCCGACCCCGTGCTTTGATACTGCCTAGTTACATTATGGAAAATCTCGGAATCAATATAACCGATAGCGCAATTGCTACTGGATTCAGTGCAACACCTGTAGTTACCCTTGATCGTTACCGGTTCGAAAACGCGGTGTCAAAACTTGCAGCTCAATCAATATGGCTCGGTAAGTCCGTGAGATTATCACTGTTCCATGGGTAGTGGTAACTTTGCATGTCTAGCTGGTCGTACGGCTGGCGGCTTCCAACCTGCTTCTGGGACGAGCGAAGTCACAGATATAATAGTGCAACTACAACTGAACGTAAGTGATTCCAGCGAAGAAATGAAATAGTGCCTCCTTTAACAGCGTCCGCAGATCAATATCATCCCTGTAAGTCCCTCCAGCTGTGAACTCCAAAAGCCGAACAGTTCAGACAAACCATAGCTCGCGTTTGCCCTCGGGGCATCCGTGACTATCTTTCTACTCACATTCTACATGGTTGGAGTCACGGGGCCAAGATCCCTTACGGTGTCCTCCCTTGGTGTGCTGGAGACATTGTGGCTCGAATCCCACTCACAGCTCCTTCATGACCGCATGCTGGAAATTGATGACCCTTCCCCCGATAATCTGCGGCGTGCTGGAATGTTCAAAGTCTGCATTGCGGACGAGTTAGCCGCAACAGAGGAAAAGGGTGAGCAGGACGATAATAGACCAACGACATTGGAAGACGAGTAGGGGGTCAAATTTTTTTTGTTCAAGAAGCTTGGACTGACGAAATTTTTGGCTTCGAACTTGAATTTCCAGCACGCAGACGAGTCACTTAATGCCGTCGTAGTTCCACACTACTTGAATACGACGAGATCGCTCTGGACGCTCGTTCTGGCACGGTACAGGGGTGACTGTCGGCGTGATTGAAGGAAGTCACATAGCAAACGGATTCGGAGCTCGAAGTACAATGCTTAAATTCCACTGGCATGAACCCCTGAACGTTGAAGCCTAGTATACAGCAACCCCCCTCTTCCTCCCTTTTTCATTCACTGGCAGTTTAGTCGACGATGTACTAGTAACCCTGCTCGAAGTTGCAATCATCCTCACAATCGTCTCCAGTCTTTGCGTCCTCGCGCAGACGACGCCCCTCTCCTAGGGCACCAACCATGACAACAACAGCCTCTCGTTCAATCGAGTAGCGCATCTAATGTACCCAGGACTAAAGACTACGCCTCCCTGGACTTGCTCACGTCTTCCCAGGTGTCGGCAGTATCTTCACCTTGTCGGGTTGGAACTTCCCGCAGTGCGGTGCATGTTTTGCCGTCACCTATGGTATCACTTGGTTATGGATGAGTCCAAGACTCGGTTCACCGTTTCGCAGGCGCCGATGATGAGAAAGTAATCAGGCGACGGCGCTGCCGGTGGGTACTAGGGTTAACATTGCGTTTATCACGGTATTCCTGTCTGCATGCGTACTGTAAAGTTCGAGCTGAACGAGGATGGTAAAGATTGCCAGTGTCAGCAATCGTTTTTTGTTGTCTCATGGGGCCCCTGGCCCGGGGCTGATGCGACTGACTCCGTTGTCACTCCAGATGGAAATTAGCAGTCTGCAGCCGTCGATTCGCAAAGGAGTCAATGCCCACACTCGAGAAGCCAACAGAGATACAACCACACCATGATGTGGTTGTTCTCGAAAACCCACCCTCGGGGTCACGGGTTTGAAATGTCTCTATCTTAAATGATAAAGAGGGATGAGCATGAAAACATTGAACTGGCTGGAAAGGCAAGAGCTACAACCAGTTTCGATTACGACCTGTACTATTCTGAGACTTGTTGACCTGACGGCGATATGTATTGCACTATCTCCATTGGGTGCAAGCTGCCAGTGGGTGGCATCAACTCCATGGTCCACGAGTAGTAAGCGAACCATGATGGGGTGGAGTCGGACCATGTCGCAATGCAGTGAAAAGCAAGTCAGTCGGAGGAAGTGGCTCCTTGGCCTGTGGCTCTGCATGCAATAAAAACAGTCGAGGAAGGAAAGGTAGATAGACCGTATGATTCTGACCACGGCGGATGTACGCATAGTATGTGAGGCCGTTCCCCTCGCCGCTTAATTGGTGCACGACTATTCCCATCTTTCACTTCGCTACCTTTCTGACCTCCGATATTGACTCTAGAGGCAACCTCAGTGCTTTGTGTGAACAAAGAAACCGACATATCTGTTTTTTTGGTTCCATCTATTCTATTTGTTGTTATCGTTTCTAGTATTTGCAAATGGAATTCCATGGAAAGGCGGATGTGTGTCGTGGTAGATATATACAAGTGCATGGGAGTGCAAGGGGATATCTAAGAGGTGTCAGCTTGGAAAGACGGAATCATTGAAACACTGACCATTCGCTGATGGCCTGCTTCGGTGATGGCGCTGATCCGAGGGCATGTTTTAACTTTTTATAACCTCCATCCCGACTCGGAACTTGTCCCTATCAATCCCACCTCTCGTTTTCTCGAGCCGTCGTATTTCTTTTCCTCACCATGTCCCATCCTTGGCCCAGGTATTCAGCAAATGGATTGGATTGGATCTAAGCGTGACCGCGTTGTTCAAGACGTCATGTTCAGTCACCCTACAACTTCCTCATCAATATCTTCCGCCATAACACGGGATCGACCCCCTTGAGGAAAGCCATTGTTACAGAAATAGATGCAACCCGTTTAATATATCAATAGGTGGATGATGATATCTGAATCACACATGAGCTCGGATGGTTTCGTTACCCGGAAAGGGTCTGCGTCAAAGGGGGTTTCCATTCTTGTCACTTTCCAAACAAACATCAACAGTCAACATTTCCAAATGTGGTACTCGTGACCCTCCGAAGGTTTGGCTGCGTTGTGTTTGCTGAAAGTTCCCCTGTGCTTTGGTTCATGCTCCCAGGCTGTAGCCACTCGACATGACTCGCGGGTTCAAGTCGCCTGCAGATCAAGTTCCACTTCCCAAGGTTTCCTTCGTGTTGGTTCAAGACGACGATTCCGCGCAACTCGCCGGCGTGCACGACCAACAAGCAAGGTCATATGGATGTGCGTTTTTCGACGCTTGTTTTATCGGGCCTGTCGTTGACGCTTCGGACGAGACAATGACTTTTCCGAGTTTCAAAGACCGGACCATTACATTCGGTATATAGGTGGGTGTAACCTTGTGGTGGGTTTGCCGTCTATTGATGTTGAGCAGAGCCTTTGGAGAAGGATCTAGCCATTCAGGTCGAGTATGATATGGACGAGCAAGGTTTGATCGACGTCGTTCGTCGCGTGGATTACTCATATGAAGCTGGCATGCAGACCAGGAATGGCTAGATGCAATCAACATCGAACGAAAGAAAGACCAGATCAACCTAGTCACATACGAGACGTTCGAAATCATCATGGATCGTTTGGAGAAGGAGTATTTCGACTTGGTACGTCGCGTGTCTCGTACTCTTGGTGAAGTCGCGTCATCCATCTCATCGAATCCAGACCAAGAACATCCCCAAGTCCGACTATGCCATGCCCTCGGAGGATTCGACGTGTGCTATATGTGATGATTCGGAAGGAGAGAATAGCAATGCGATCGTGTTCTGTGATGGATGTAACCTTGCTGTACATCAAGGTACGTACATAAACTCCACGCTCTGCAGTGTATATTCTCAGAGCTTTAAGATTGTTACGGCGTTCCTTACATACCTGAGGGACAGTGGCTCTGTAGAAAGTGTACCGTGTCTCCTGAGAATCCAGTGGTGAGTCCGTTCCCTGTTCTGAAGAAATGACCTTTAAACCAACCTCCACGACCTCTTCAGTCGTGTGTATTTTGTCCCAATGAAGGCGGCGCATTCAAGCAGACGACCCTCGGTGACTGGGCTCATTTGTTATGTGCAATATGGATTCCCGAGACCAGAGTAGCCAACGAAGTGTTCATGGAGCCCATCACGGGCTCTGACAAAATTCCAAAACAACGGTGGAAACTAGTGAGCCTGCCAATCTTAGCTATATGCGAGGGCGAAGCCATAAATTAACGAGTTCTATTAGAAATGCTCGATCTGTGGCGTTCGAGAAGGAGCTTGTATTCAATGCACCAAGACGTCGTGTTTCCTTGCCTTTCACACCACCTGTGCGAGGAAAGAGAAGCTTCTGATGCCCATGAAAAGCACACAAGGCTCGGAGC
>JBBPQV010000989.1:0-13428 GCA_038092675.1 Boletus rufocinnamomeus | reverse complement strand
ATGCCGACGAATGCGATATTGGATGTAGATCCGAACACGGTTGTAGCGTGTCGTCTGCGCCAACTGGCTTCGGGTGCGTGTTTTTTCTGCTCCCAAGATTTCTTGCGAGACTGGTCGACGGGACGGTTTAGGTAGGGTAAACGACCAGGTGGCGTACCTCTCAAACACCTCCGGGATGGTCAACCCCGATGGACCGACGAGGTCGGGATCTCACGGGCAGCAGGGGCAGCAAGGACGGTGCCATGAGGGCTCATGACTGGGCTTTCAGCGCCCAGCGATCGACGCCCGTCCATCGCGTCAATATCCGGGGTCAAGAAAGGACCTGCACAGGCAAAATGATATGATGTAACAAAGGGTTCAGTTCTCGTCGCTCAAAGAGTGTACTTGACCAGCGAATTTTTTTATAGCTATGTGGATGGTAGAAACCTGTAGGGTCACCAGACCAACAACTTGTGGCACTGCGTGTACCGTGTCACACGCACAGGAACTGGGTCCTACTTTTCCCGTCCATCCACTCCAATTCACTCAGTTTCGTCGCTTTGACCCCGCCCACTGGAGAAACACCAGCTCGTGATTTGTACAACCTCCATGTCCTCTCAAATATTCACGTGAGTCACTCGTCTTCCGTTTGTTAGCGACTGATCGAGATGATGATTGACATCACCTAGATTTCAAGGCCGTCCGCTGGTCGACCTCACAGACCGAATCGCTCGAGACTCCGCCATTCACATTGCTGGCGGCGCATTCGGTGATGTGCACAAGTGCAGGTGCAAGGGCACATCAGGGTCTTCGTCTCTGGTATGGCATTCTGCCTTTACATGTCGATACTCTGCTCATCTCGTACAGGTTGCTGTGAAGGCACTAAGGTACTTTGAATCCGAAGATCCCGAAGAAAACCAGAGGCAACTGGAAAAGCTAAATAACAAGGTCAGTTCCGTCCTCAACTGGCTAGCTCAGCCATTAATTTGGATGGCAGGTTCTCCGCAGAGAACTAGGATTTTTGAGAAGACTGGAGCACCCAAACATCGTTTCCTTACTCGGTGTGACGCAAGGTTTTGGACCACTACTCGCAGCAGTATCACCATGGATGTCGAATGGTACCCTCCACTCTTTCATCAAGAAAAAGGGCAAGACGCTCACAGTCGTCGAGCGAATACAGCTGGTAAGTCGAAGAATCCCTTAGTTGAATTGATGGTGCCAACCATTCGCAGCTGCACAGCATTGGATCTGGCCTTGAATACCGTGCGTTCGCGTCAATGTTCCGTCGCCCCACCTTTTCTGATAACATGATTTTATGGTAGTACATTCAATTCCCGTGTTCCACGGAGACCTGCATAGTGTATGTTCACGAACTTCTGTCTTAACACGGACTTACCTTTCACCAGGGCAACGTGCTGATCGATGAAGAGCACAATGCGCGAATATGTGATTTTGGCCTCGCGTCTACGATCGGAAAGCTGCACCCCGAGCTGTCATATTTGCAACGATTGTCGAGCAATCCAGGAAACGTAAGATGGGCGGCGCCTGAGCGACTCTCTGGCGGTAAACCCGACCCGTCGGGGGACATATACTCATTCGGCTGCATGATGTTTGAGGTAATAACTCGCCCTAGTGTCTTGACGATGACTGAAATTTCACCCCAGGTTCTGTGTGGAGACATCCCATGGAAGGGAAAGACGGAGTTCCAGGTGATTGCTCTGAAGCTCAATGCACACAAGCCGCCCGATCGACCAATCAATGGAGCAGTGGAAGATCGGCATTGGACGTTGATGGTTAGGTGTTGGTCGTGCCCTCAGCGACGGCCAACGGCACGCGACGTTGTAGTGGTAGTGCAGACGTTTTTCTCACCAGATGACTGTGATGTTGGTCGACATGGTTCGGGAACACCCGAATTGCATATTCGCTTTTTTTTTTTTGACGCCAATGGCGCCAAACCGTCTGCACTATAAATTTCCCTTTGTGGTAATAGAACCCAAGTAGCACCACTGCCTTTAGTCTGGAGACCAGCCCGTCTAATGAGCCTCCTGCCGCGGCCGCATTCCTCATTCCGCAAGAAAGACTTAAGCATCCGGGGGGCTGGAAAGACTTGCCCATGTAGTTAGGTTAAGGCTGGGCCCAGCCTTCACCCACTAACTTCGTCGCTTTGAACTTGCTTCATAGTGCGAACACCAGATAGTTATCCACAACACCTTCATACCGCCCCAAATGCTCAAGTGGCTCGTCTTTGATCTGTTGGATATTGGGATACCTGACTGACGTCACACAGAGCTGGAGGTGTCACAATAGGAGCAAGCGTTACCTGCCCACACTGTCCTTCACGCGCGACTCTGCAAACGGACGACCACAACGGGGGATATTCGTCGTCCCGCAGCACGTACGCATGCTCACGGGCTGCCTTCTTGAGCAGGTGATCTACCCGAATGGCGAGAACAAATAAGTAGCTCTACTGAAATCTAATGCCTGATCATGAGTTGGGGTTGCACAAGTGTAGTTATGATACATGGGTTATAAGATATCTAGAAATGCACCATTCTTGCGTGAAAAAAAGAGGGACCGGGAAATGCGCACGCATGTTCCGACGACGCAGTGTGCCGTGTCCATTCCACCTCGAGGTTGCGCCAGCTCGAGTCGAGTGCCCGCCATCCCGAGTCGCACCTAGCGAGCATGGCCAGCCCAGAAAAACGGTCGAGGGACCGAGACTCCCAGTAGATTAGCACGATTAAGGTAAATCTATCCCCCACACGTCGCGCATCGCATCCTCAGCTTCGGGTCGCTCCAGGCCTTCATATTGACAACGTGTCTTTCCACCGCTCGGCGACAGCCTCGCTTTTGAATACCTCGTGCAGTACCTCCCTCACATCCTCCACGTACACAAACCGGATCCCGGTCTTGACGCTCTCTGGAACGTTCTCCTCGATATCAGCGCGGTTGGCAGCAGGTGCAAGGATCGTCTTAATCCCTGCTCGGTGTGCCGCGAGGATCTTCTCCTTCAGCCCACCGACAGGGAGAACTTGACCCACAAGGGAGATTTCGCCGGTCATCGCTACCACAAGAATGTGCACGTCAGCTATACACAAGCACCACCAAACAAGTGCTCACCAATGTCAGGACTTATCTGCGTCTTCGTAAAGAGCGAGACAAAAGCAGACAAGATAGCAGTCCCGGCGCTCGGCCCTTCCTTGCCGATGCTACCCTCGGGCATATGCACATGAATGTCCCGATCGGTCAAGAATTGCTCGTCCGGCGACGTGGTTATCCCGAGTTCGTACGCGTGTGCTTTCACCCAGCTCAAACCGATCTGCGCACTTTCTCGGATCACCTCCCCAAGCTTTCCAGTTAGCTGTAGACCACCTTTGCCCGGCATGCTCTAGCGCTGTGCGTGAGCTCAAGTTGTTCCAATATGGGCTAAGCGCTTACCGTGGCTTCGACGGGCATGACAGCGCCTGACCCATTACCCAGATAGCCTAGTCCCGTACTAACGCCAGGTGGCGGAGGAGCGACGTACATTCTGTCCTTGTGGTACACAGGTGGGCCGACATAATCCTTGAGGTTCTCTGGAGTGATCCTGACATGAATGTGTTCAGGGACTCTGAGTGGTTGGCGCTCTTGAGTAGTCACGGTTTTGCGCTCTGATGATTCGTGGGTCGAGGTTTCGGTAGAGGTTTCGTTCGATTCGTTTGGTTGTGGCTCTTGGGATTCTACTGTCTGCGATTCCGCAGTAGATACTTTGGGGTTTGGTGTTGGTTCAGGGAACACGTCCTCGCCAAGGTCCAGGATCAGCTTGAGCGCTGCTTTCCGGTATATCTGCAACAATTCCAAGGGAGAATCAGAGATTATCACAAGAGGTCCCCATAAAACCGTACCTTGTCAATGTGCTTCTTCAAGTTTCGCACACCACTTTCGCGGCAGTAATACTTGATGAGCACATCTACGGTGGATGGGTCGAGAAGGACGTCTGCATCTTTGAGGCCAGAGGCTTCCTTTGCTTGAGGACCGAGGTATTTGTCCGCAATGACACATTTCTCTTCCGAGACGTAGCCACTGACTTCGAGAACCTCCATTCGATCAAGTAAGGGAGCGGGTATAGTATCAAGAGTATTCGCTGACACCGCATCCGTGAGCACAATTCTCAAAGAAAATGTCGGGGCTACTCACCGGTGCAAACGAAGAGAACACGGGATAGATCGACGGGGACATCCATACTTCATGTGCTAAGTCAATTCACCATTCAACATCACGGGAACGTGGAACCAACACGCACTAATGGTCTAAGAACCCATTGTTCTGTTCAGGATCCAACATCTCTAGCAACGCGCTTGCTGGGTCTCCGTTGATCCCCCTTCCGATCTTGTCCACTTCGTCGATCAAAACTAGGGGATTCTCCGTGCCAACCCTCTTCAAGGCTTGGATGATCTTTCCGGGGAGCGCACCAACGTATGTCCTCCGATGCCCTTTAATCTCAGCAACGTCAGTTAAGCCGCCGACCGAGAACCGGAAGAATTGTCTGTCTAATGCGCGTGCAATGGATTTGCCGATAGAGGTTTTCCCGACACCAGGAGGACCGACTAGGCAAATGATCTTGCCTTCGACCGTCCCGCGAAGCTTACCAACAGCGAGGAACTCAAGGATACGATCTTTGACATCCTTGAGGCCGTAATGATCTTCGTCGAGGACCTTCTGGGCATGCGTGATGGAGTAGTTCTCCGTAGAATGCTGACCCCAAGGGATCTGGAACGAGAAATGAATATATCAGTAGTACGAAAGCAAGCAAAACCAACCTGGGTAAGCCATTCAAGATAGTTGCGGGTCACGTTCGCCTCCGAAGCCGCAGGTTCCAAGCCCATAAGTTTATTCAGTTCCTCATCAAAAACCTTCCGAACACCCTCAGGCATTTTCAACGCAGCAGCCCGCTCCTTGAACTTTTCGATGAGCTTGTCCTTGCCGTCTGACTCCATGCCAAGTTCCTTCTTGATGCCTTTTAGCTGTTCCATCAGGTAATACTCGCGCTGTCTCTTGGCAATCTTGCTATCGACGTCGCGAGAGAGCTTACTCTGCAACTGAGCGTTGATGAGCTCTTTCTTGAGCACCAAGAGGGCTTTGCGCAGACGGTCCTCCACAGTGAGACTCTCCAAGACATCCTGGAGCTCGCCAACTTCGCCACTTGATACAGCCGCTGCGAAGTCTGCGAGTTTATCGGGCTCATCAAAGACATTCGAAGCGACTTGATTGATCGAGAAGTTGGTAATTTGATCGCGGAAGAGTGGGTTGAGCTGGGCGATATCCTTGAACACAGAGACGATTTCTGACATGAAGGCGCGGATATACTGGTCGTCCTTATTGTAAGGTTGGGTGAGGAGGTTGTCGACATTGACAATCGAGATGGCATGGTTGTGCAAGAACGACGTCTGTACCGGACCTGTCGACATATCAGAATCAAAACGTATAACAGGAACAATATCATCCTAGGTTTACCAGAAATCTTGGAGACCTCGCCTTTGGCGTACTCGGGCGACGGGGACAGGGGCGGCGTCTCCGGTGGGGTAACAGTTTGGGCATCTTCCGGTGCAACCTTAGCGAGCGGTGGATGCTCTCCAGCCTTGAGCAATTCCGTTATCTTTATCCGCCTGTGAGGATACAAGACGGCCGTAAGACCTTCCTCCCTTTCTTCGCCTGAACCAGTATTCGCGGAAAATACGCTCGTAATTTGAGCGAAAACGCCGACGGGGTGTACTGAATTGATGTCCGTGATGACGTCGCTATCCGTGTTCTCGTCCTTGAGAAGGAAAGCCCCGAGGTAGGGTTGTCCACGCTTCATCATCTCCTTGATTGCAGCGACTACTGCGGGATTGCGGACGACAACGGCCTTGTAAAAGCCAGGAAAGAGAGGGCGTCGAGCAATAGGGAGAGCAAGGACCTGTGGATATATTTCCGGGACGGACTGTTTGGCTATCGAACTCGGGGTAGGAGTCTGTTGAGGTGGGGGAGGGTGGGAATCGGCTGGATCACTGCTGTCCCCACTTGAGGACGAGGGAGGTGAACTCGCTGAGGAACCCGCGGGATCCTCATCCTGTGAACTTTCCAGGCGTACACCACTCGTCTTGCCCGTCGACTCGGCGGCTTCGGACTCCTCCTCTGGCTCGGCGACATCAGTGGGGTCATCCGACTTGTTGTTCGACCAGCGTGGGTAGTACAGGAGCGGCGAAGACCGCGCAGAGGAGTGTCTTGAAGATGTAAAAGACCTCTGGTTGGCTAATTGGTTGGCAATCAGAGAGCCTGGTGAGACTGTGGGTCGGAATGGGATCGTGCGCAGTGGTGCTGCCTGTCTAGAAGTCAACTGGCGTGCACGACACGTGGTACTGGCCCGAAAGCTACGAGCGATGGCCATTGGAAAGCAGACGACCTCCACACCCGGATGAAGAACTTGCGCTCCGACTTGGAGTTGGTTAGTGAACAATGCAGAATACTTGTTCAGCCAAGGCAAGCCGCAAAATGCGTGCCGGGCTAGTTAGGATGACTCAGCAGTATTTCCTAGGTCAGAAGACCCTGACTAATACCCATAAACCAAGTCCCAAGTCTTTTCAACACTTCTTGTTTCCCTATTCCTTATCTTCTCCACCTTTGATGAAGCCTGGAAACGGCCAACCGTGTGCCTTAGACTTGGTACCCCACATGCACATCCCAGTTCCACAAGGGCAACAGAATTCTATCCCACTTTCCGTTTCACAGCGTGATTTCCTTGTCAACTTGTTTAAACACCAAAATTTTGGCCTGATCGAGATGTGGATTGTAATTCAGATCCTGTCCGAACGACTCAGAGAGGATGCACCGCGTTCTCCCGTGTCACTTGATTATTATGACGAGCGGTGTACTAATACCCCCAGTCGGACATCCCCCAACACCGGTGAGTAGCCCCAACATTTTCTCTGCGAGAATTGCACTTACGGATGCGGTGTCAGCGAATACTCTTGATACTATACCCGCTCCCTTACTTGATCGAATGGAGATCCTCGAAGTCAGCGGCTACGTCTCGTAGGAGAGGTGTGTAATTGCGGAGGAATATCCCGGTCCTCAAGTAAAGGAAGCCTCTGGCCTCAAAGACGCAGACATCCTTCTCGACCCATCCACCGTGGATGGGCTCATCCCTCGGGAATTGTCGCAGATATCCCGGAAAGCAGCGCTCAAGCTGATCCTGGACCTTGGCGAGGACGTATTCCCTGAACCAACATCAAACCCCAAAGTATCTACTGCGGAATCGCAGACAGTAGAATCCCAAGAGCCACAACCAAATAAATCGACCGAAACCTCGACCCACGAATCACCGGAGCGCAAAACCGTGACTACTCAAGAGCGCCAGCCACTCAGAGTCCCTGAACACATTCATGTCAGGATCACTCTGGAGAATCTCAAGGATTATGTCGGCCCCCCTGTGTACCACAAGGATAGGATGTACGTCGCTCCTCCGCCGCCCGGCGTTAGTACGGGACTAGGCTATCTGGGCAATGGGTCAGGTGCTGTCATGCCCGTCGAAGCCACGGTAAGCGCTTAGCCCATATTTGCGCAACGACTTGAGCTCGCGCACAGCGCTAGAGCATGCCAGGCAAAGGTGGTCCACAGCTGACTGGAAAGCTCGGGGAGGTGATCCGAGAAAGCGCGCAGATCGGTTTGAGCTGGGTGAAGCACACGCACGAACTCGGGACAACCACGTCGCCGGACGAGCAATTCTTGACCGATCTGGACATTCATGTGCGTATGCCCGAGGGTAGTATCGGCAAGGAAGGGCCGAGTGCCGGGACTGCTATCTTGTCTGCTTTTGTCTCACTCTTTACGAAGACGCAGATAAGTCCTGACATTGGTGAGCATTTGTTCGGTGGTCCTTGCGTATAGCTGACGTGCGCTTTCTTGTGGTAGCGATGACTGGCAAAATCTCCCTCGTGGGTCAGGTTCTCCCTGTCGGTGGGTTGAAGGAGACGATCCTCGCACCCGCTGCCAACCGTGCTGATATTGAGGAGAACGTTCCAGAGAACGTCAAGACCGGGATCCGCTTTGTGTACGTGGAGGATGTGAGGGAGGTGTTGCACGAGGTATTCAAAAGCGAAGTTGTCGCCGAGCGGTGGAAAGACACGCTGTCAATATGAAGGCTCGGAGCAACTCGAAGCTGAGGATGGGATGCACGACGTGTGGGGGATAGATTTACCTTAATCATGCTAATCTGCTGGAAGTCTCGGTCCCTAGACCGTTTTTCTGGGCTGGCCATGCTCGCTAGGTGGTTCGGGGTGGCAGGCACTCGACTCGAGCTGGCGCAACCTCGGGATGGAATGGACATGGCACACCGCGACGTCGGAACATGCGTGCCCATTTTCCGGTCCCCCATTTTTTTTCACGCAACAATGGTGCATTTCTAGACATCTTATAACCATGTATCATAACTACACTTGTGCAACCCCAACTCATGATCAGGCATTAGATTCCAGTAGAGCTATTCTTATTTGTTGTCGCCATCCGGGTAGATCGCCTGCTCAAACAGGCAGCCCGTGAATATGCGTACGTGCTGCGGGACAACGAATACCCCCCGTTGTGGTCGTCCGGTTGCAGAGTCGCGTGAAGAACAGTGTGCCACTGGGGCAGACGACGCTTGCTCCTATTGGGACACCTCCAGCTCTGGGTGAAATCAGTCAGTGATCCCAATATCCAACAGACCACAGACGCGCTACTTGAGCATTTGGGGCGGTATGAAGGTGTTGTGGATAACTAGCTAGTGTTCGTACTATAAAGTGAGTTCAAAGCGACAAAGTTAGCGGGTGAAGGGGAGAGGTCTTGACTTGGCTCCTCCGGCTGCCAGGAAGATCTACGATAGGGTAATCAGGTTTCTCCCTTCCCCGGATGCATAAGTCTTTCTTAAGGCATGGGGAATGCGGCCACGGCAGGAGGGGGCGTAACTGGACATTAACGATGCGGAGGTGGTGCATTTGCTGGGATCAAACAAGTCACGGACGAAAGCAGAGGAGGATTGTTCCTTCAAAGTCCTATATCCAGACGGTCTGCTCACTTCAGTCCTATATATACGAAGCGTCTCATGGAAAAAAGACTGCCACCGGACTACCAAAGATGTAGATAAAACTTTCGTGTGGATGGCAGTGGTCTGCGAGGTACGACGGCTACCACAAAAGGAAATTAATTAGCTCTCTAGGCGATGCTGTATTTGCCCGGAGGGCGCGATTCCACAGGATTCCACAGGATTTACTTATTAAAAAAAAAAAAAAAAGAATATGCAATTCGGGTGTTCCCGGACTGTGTCGACCAACATCGTGGCCGGCATCTGAGAAAAACGTCTGCACTACCACTACAACGTCGCGTGCCATTGGCCGTCGCTGAGGGCATGACCAACACCTAATCATCAACGCCCAGTGCCGATCTTCCACCGCCCCTTCGATTGGTCGATCGGGCGGCCCATGCGCGTTGAGCTTCAGAGCAGTGACCTGGAACTCTGTCTTTCCCTTCCATGGGATGTCTCCAGACAAAACCTGGGGCGAAATTCCAGTCATCGCCAAGATACTAGCGTAAGTTATTGATTACCTCAAACATCATACAGCCGAATGAATATATGTCCCCCGATGGGTCGGGTTCGCCGCCACAGAGTCGCTCAGGTGCCGCCCATCTTACGTTTCCTGGATTGCTCGACAATCGTTGCAAATACGACAGCTCGGGATGCAGCTTTCCGATCGTAGACGCGAGGCCAAAATCACATATTCGTGCATTGTGCTCCTCGTCGATCAGCACGTTGCCCTGGTGAAAGGTAAGTCCGTGTTAACACAAAAGGTCGTAAACATACACTATGTAGGTCTCCGTGGAACACGGGAATCGAATGTACTACCACAAAATCATGTTATCAGAAAAGGTGGGCCGATGGAGCATCGACGCGAACGCACGGTATTCAAGGCCGGATCCAATGCTGTGCAGCTGCGAATGGTTAGCACCATCAATTCAACTAAGGGATCCCTCGACTTACCAGCTGTATTCGCTCGACGACTGTGAGCGTCTGACCCTTGTTCTTGATGAAAGAGTGCAGGGTACCATTCGACATCCATGGCGACACTGCTGCGAGTAGTGGTCCAAAACCTTGCGTCACACCGAGTAGGGAAACGATATTTGGGTGCTCGAGTCTTCTCAAAAACCCTAGCTCTCGGCGGAGATCCTGCTATCCAAATTAATGGATGCCAGCAAGTTGAGGACGGAACTGACCTTGTTATTTAGCTTTTCCAGTTGCCTCTGGTTTTCTTCGGGATCTTCGGATTCAAAGTATCTCAGCGTCTTCACAGCAACCTGTAAGAGATCAGCAGAGTATCAACATGCAAAAGCAGAATGCCATACCAGAGATGAAGACCCTGATGTGTCCTTGCACCTGCACTTGTGCACATCACCGAATGCGCCGCCAGCAACGCGAATGGCGGAGTCTCGAGCGATTCGGTCTGTGAGGTCGACCAGTGGACGGCCTTGAAATCTAGATGACGCCAATCATTATCTCGGTCGGTGGTTGGTAAACGGAAGACGAGTGACTCACGTGAATATTTGAGAGGACATGGAGGTCGTACGGATAATGAGCTGGTGTTTCTCCTGTGGGCGGTCAAAGCGACGAAACTGAGTGGATGGAGGAGGGGAAAGGTAGGATGTAGTTCCTGTGCGTGTCACACGCGTGGTACATGCAATGCTGTAGCGAAGGCGTGCTTTGATACGGAAATACAATGATGTTATTACATTCCACGACCAAACTATGTACTCCTATATATCAGGGAAGGCTCCCTGCTGTCTGGGCTGCTAGGACATGATTCCTACACATATGCACTACCTGAGACCCAAGTTTCTCAAGACATTTATCCAGCCAGTCTAAAATGCGGACACTGCTTTTTGTTTTCTGTCATTTCCACATATCTATGTACCTTATACATCAAAATATTGTAACCATAGCAGTCAAAATGTTCGCCTACACTGTATAACACTATTAAAATAAATTAGAACAATCCCTGAAGCCAGAGCAACAAATGGGTGAGCAGAAAAGAGAGGGGGGATATGTTCTAGTATCTTAGTGTCTAAAAATGGATGTGTTGCTGGGTCCTAGAAGTGCCGGCAGTGCGCGAGAACGGGCGGTCAGGACAATTTATGTACGCATCGGAGGCACCACAAAAAACATATCATTTCCCAGGCTCCTACGAACCGCTGCTGTTTGTGTGAGGGGGCGACATACGACTCGGGCAGTGGGCTTGGGACGAATTCCGCTAGTAGCACAGGGAAATTCCGAGTGGCTGTGAAGAAATTGAACCACAGCGACGGCTGCAAGAAAACATTTGTAAAGAACGTCAGCCACAGTATTCTCTGATCTCTCGCATACAATTCAAAAGCTGTCTCTGGCACAGCAATTGTTTTTTGATAAGGTATCAAACAATTCCTCGGGCCTCGTACATGATGAAACTATCGTCATGCTGATTTAGCTCGTCAGCGAATGCAGACCCAGGCCCTTCAAGGTGTCCCAGGTTGTGTGGGGCTTGACCGAACGGTTATAACTGTCTGAACACAAGCGCCTCCTGTATTCATGATCTGTTTCGTCGCTTCCCTGATTGTCGCGCATATATGCTGTCCTTGACCGATATTGTGTGTGGGGGGGGGGAGGTATATCCGATATTTACTGAGCCTCCGCACACAGGGATGCGGGCCATACATATTCGTTCAGAATTTGAAGGATTCCACTTGCGTATGCTTCCAACTCTTGTAACTCGCTCATCTCCAACCAACACAGTATCTCCCTTCAACGAAACACACACAACATGACCATTTTCTCGCGTCTAGTCCCTGTAGCCACAAGCTCGTTTGCTGTTCGGCTCGGCTTGGCGTCGTTTTTCGTTCCATGTGCAGAAGACAGGTTTTATGACCTCTCAGGTGCAGCCGGGTTCCTCATCACCATCCTCGTCTCCATCTATTATCCTGTTTCTCTTGCTCATGTTCGATCTGTCGGAGCTCTCCAAATTCCTGTCCCTTTCTCTAGTTGCATGTCAATTTTGCACCCCGCCAATTGCTGCTCACAGTAGCACTCTTTGCCTGGACTGGTCGTCTCAGTGCCTATCAACGCCGGCGGTGACTCACGTTTCTAGAGCAAACACGACAAGGTTAAGTTCACTGTCGCATGGATTGGACAGGCGACATGGGTATTCATCGTCGATCTCCCCGTATATCTCGTTCTTGTTACTTCTTTTCTGTGCTATCACATCTGAGTCAGGTTTGTCACGCTGTTTCTCCTCGCTAGTCTAACCTCATGCCCGCGTCAGCACATCCACCCCTTCGTGTGCACGATTATGCGGCGTTGGTGTTCGTCGCAGCATCCTTTGCACTCGGAGTGACAGCTAACCACCAGAAATCTAGCTGGCGTCGCGCACGCGATTCAGGCAAGCACGATGAAAAGTTCATCGCTTCGGAGCTTTGAGTATGGAATCGCCATCCAAAGTAAATCGTCCAGGACGATATGATGTTGTTGCACTCATCCTTGCTCGTCCATTATCTAGCTATGTTGGTGAGGCGGGTATCTGGATGGGTGTGTGGGGTCTTTCTGTCCTCTCTGGTGCCCTGCCTTGGCAGGCCGTGCTGCTGAGCGCAGCTAGTCCCGTAGGGACGTATCTTCTCATTCGATACGTACGTTAATCGCTTCATGATTGGATGTATGAGCGCATATAGGGACCTTACTATTTGTGAACAGGTGTCTGGTGTACCCCCGCTCGAACGGGCGGGTGACAAATGGTTTGGAGACGATCCCAAGTGGGAGGAATGCAAGTGGTACGCAATATTCTCACTCTCGCTACTCTAACTTGTCTCGATGGACACAAGGACCGTTCCTGTGTTTCTTTCCTTGGGGAACATACAAGTGAACACTAAAGTTGAATCCTGGCTTCCGTGAAGGCGGGTGTATATGAATCGAAGGAATTGGTAATCGATGACGAGTAGACAAGTGTATTTTTGTGTTCAAGGACTTCTGTATCGTTTCGCCGCCCTTCGCCGCCGTACCATGTAAGTATTAGACGCCGTCTGTATATATGTTGCGCACACTGGATGATGTAGTCGCGGTATACCGGAAGCTAATTAACTGCTTATATAATTGGCTTGCATCCCCAAAAATCAAGGAAAATCTGCTCTTCTAGCTATCTTCGATTAGTACGGGATGGCAGAAATCCACGATCAGTTCGACACCATCCTAATCCTGGATTTTGGATCGCAGGTTTGAACTCTTCCATCCTTATCTTTGGTGACCATCCGCCAATTCTGTGTTCATCCCCCATCACCTATACAGTACAGCCATCTTATCACGAGGAGATGTCGTGAATTGAAAGTCTACGCAGAGTTGATGCCCTGTACGACGCTCCTCAGAGACGTCCATTTCAAGCCTAAAGG
>JBBPQV010000988.1:0-13454 GCA_038092675.1 Boletus rufocinnamomeus | reverse complement strand
GCCCTCTCAGAAACTCTCCAATAAGAACTTAGGGCCGTACACTATCATCGCTCAGGCTGGTAGCCTTTCCTTCACCCTCTGACTCCCAGAATCCATGAAGTCCGTTCACCCAGTCTTTCACATCTCTCAGCTGGAACCCTCCATTCCGAACACTATCCTGAATCGCACCCAACCTCTGTCACCTCCGGTCGAAGTAGACAGCGAGCCAGAATTCGAGATTGCAGAGATTCTTGACTCTAAGATCGACTGTCAATGCCGGAGTTGCAAACTCCTTTACCTAGTACACTGGTCAGGATACAAAGGCACTGACGAAGAGAACTCCTGGCTACTCACCATGGAACTTGGACACGCTTCCAAACTCATTGAAAACTATCATCTCCAATATCCAGACAAACCTGGACCTCACTCCACATAACCACAAACAAAATCACAAATTCGACAAAACTAAAGTGCAGGGAGGGGCACGTGCATACTCTACACCTCCGACTCGCTCTCTCCCTCCATGTCATCCTCCTCATCTTCCTCCTTGTCCTCTGCCACTGCTTCCACCTCGCGTTGTGCCACTGCACTGCACTCCGCCTCCACATCGGCCACCACCTCCACCACCTCCGACACCTCCAGCCCCTCTGACTCCAACTCCTCCGCGTCCATCTCTGCCCTGTACACCTCCTCCGCCTTGAGCTCCACGAGCCTCCCCAGCAGATGGTTCTGGTGATCCAGCTGCCTGCAGAGACCCCAGATCAAGCCGCAGAGCTCTGTAGTAAGCTCCGACGGCACGACCGAGGCCTCCGCACTCATCGATGCCCCCACTCCCTTCGAGCCACCCTGCTCCGGCTCCATCTGAGCCCTCTTCCTCTTCCCCTGCAGCAACTCTGCCTCCACCCTCTTTCTCCTCCGCTCCAGCTTTTCCATGCCCGGCCTCATGCACTTCCCCTTCACCTCGATGCACGCCATGCACGAAGTTGACTTACCGGGTCCAAGCTCGCACTTGAACCTGCACTCCGCGCACCGCTCGCACTCCGGCAGCTCCGCCACCCTCCCCTTGCCCTTGACAGAGCTCTGCTCTGCCCAGACTTGCTCAGCCTACGTTGGTTAGCGTGTGTTGAATGTGAGTAAGTGGCCACTTACCTGCTTTCTGGCCTCCTCCTGGGTCTTCCTGTGCTCCGCAGCCTGCCGCGCTGAATCCTGCTCCACCCTCCGCTTCCTCGCCACCTCCGCTGCCTCCGCTGCCTTGCACGCTGCCTCCTCCTCCTCTGCCTTGCGCCTCACAGCCACCTCTGCCTCTGCCTTCTTACACACCTCCTCCGCCTTCTTCCACTCCTTCTCCACTTTTCATTCCTTCACGTGTCACCGCCATTCCGCATACTTCGCGGCGCAGATGTCATTGTCATCGTCGGCACACTCTGCCAGACATGCATCAGACCAATTCTTGAGGTCTTTGTTGGTGGACACGATGGTTTAGGATGAAGAAGAACGGACACACAGCATTGGATTATATATGCCTCCGAGCAGTGTCCACAATTTTCGGATTCTGACAATTGCCACTCCGCATTGTTCCTTGCCTAGGCCTTCAGGGGTTCAGGCCTAAGAGGGGGATACTGTCATATGCCAGAAATCCAGTAAGTCCAACCCTGGTCCTCCAGATCAACTCCACTTCTTGTACCTATGAACTCCGGTGTGTTCTCATTCAAGACGCAACCTCTGACCCCCAGACCTTGTCCATACTTATGATCCTACTTACATACATCTTCCATTACCTCCATTTCTCTGCATTAGTATTAGTTCCACTTCTTAGCATCCTCCAAACCTGTGTTCCGCTTAGGAACACAGCTCCGGCTTTATCTTACCTCTGACTCCTTACTTACAAACCTATACCAAGATGGTATCTAATACAAATAAATTAGCACCTTATTGCCAAGAGAAATAAGGACATTATTGCACAAATCAACAGAGTGCATAATTTGCACATATAGCATATAGAAAACAAAGAGTCAAAATGGTATGTGCACACAACTCTATAGCACAAATTGATGTGTACCATGATTTGCACATATGCACCGGGTTAAAACAACCACATGTAAATATGATGTCAAATACGGAAATCAACATACATGTTGATTTGTGCAAAGTGACCATTGTGTCAACAGGTGGTGTATGCGCAAATATAGATGTAGAGAGATTTGTGCAAATGGAACATGAGACATGTACCTCCACTAGTGCCCTTGGGACTCATTTCAGATGATCAGATAGTACATTCCAAACAGACACAGACATAAAAGGGGTGGCTTTGGGAAGGTCTGGTGTATCCTCATATTCAAGGACAAAGTGTGCTTTGAGATGACAGGTATTGTATGCGTCCCTCACTTCTTGTGATGCCATCTCAAGACTCCCTTCATTCACAAGGTTGGGCATATGCTGTTTCATCAAATCAACAACAGTGTCTTTATATGAATCATAGGTGGCCTTCCATTGTGGGTTATTGAAGTTGCTGAAGAAGCTCACAACACCTTCGTGCTGAAGGTAGTCTCTGAATGCAGAATCAAGTTTTTCCCTCAGACTGTTAGGGATATCCTTCTTGAGGGTGGGGGCTGAACGTAATTTGGTCATGGTGTTGTGGAGGATGGTGCATGCGGCAGTATCAGTGGAATTATCGCAGAGTTTTGCCTTTGCATTATTGATGTCAGTGGTAGGGAAAACCACATTGTTGAAACACAATCAGAGATGTTCTTTAAGAAGCATGGTGATGTGACAAAGAAGCTTTGGCAGTAAAATGTCAGATCGACATTAAATACAGATTATAGATGGTTGTACTCACACCACCATGAACTGAGAGAATCTCACTTATTAGCTTGGATAATTTGAATATTGGAGAGTGGATGTAATGATTCGTGTCCAGTATGATCTCTGAACACAGGCGCCAGAAGTAGTCTTGCTTGGGGGGCATGGTTTGATGCTGTTTGTCCCTGATCTTGTTGGTCATCTTCAGGAAGTCATCTACAAGATCAATGGTGTGCCAATCCTTCCCTTGAGGCAAGTGAATGAAGAATGCTTGCACAAGACCCTCTTTGGTGCTCTCATTATATATGTGCTTCCTTTCATTAGTCATGAGATGATATGTGATGACATCGAGGTTTGACATCGCCTTCTCTGTATTATCACATAGATAAATTTATATACTGTTAATGTAGTATGAATGAACCCTTTGTCATAAATCATGACCAACCAATTGTCCTGGAGACTTACTTCATTTGATATGACTTTCAATACTTGAGTGTCCCTCTCGAGTGCTTGGTTGTATTCTTTATTGTCCAGCTCTGCATTGATGACAGACTTTCATTCAGACACTTTCTTTCTGTACTGGGTTCTCATAGTGGAGCAGGTCTTGTGATATTGAATTAACACTCCTATGCAGTGACAACTGCCAGCAGCAGAGATTGGAGGTGCATCAGATATATCAATCATGCCATTAGCAGCAGGTTTTGGGTTGTTAGTGAGGCGCAAGACAGGGATCATGCTAGGATTCTTGAAATCAAGGTCTACATGATTTGGAGAAATCCAGCCTCCATCCACCAATTGTGCTTTGGAAATGACAAGCAGAATCACATGCATGACAAGATAGCAGTACATATATGCCATTGCGCAGGAATGAATTTGTTAATTTTTTTACTTCCAACGAATTCTCAGGCCTTCTGTTCCAATGCCCAAACATGATCTTTCTATTGAAAATGTCAGTGTGAGCATATCTGATGAGTGCAGCCTGTGTCTGTGCCTATGCTCAAAATACTGAGCCATGGTAGGTATCATTTCAGTACCACCATTGTTGATCGAGGCAGATGAGGCAGCGGTGGTGGCAGATTTCTTTCCTCTAGGAGGCATGGATGCAGTGAATGTTGTGGGTGATGGGTTATGGATAACATGTCATGACTAGAAAATATGTGTCAAGCAAATAACACAAATGCTTCCAAATATTGGTAATAGATCTGATCACAACAGACAATCTCAGATCTGATGCCATCACATTGGTAGCTGATTACTAATATAACAGACATGGCCATCACATGCAACACCAATATACTTAAGCGATTAGATATCCACAGCCACACATATCTAGATTGAACTATATTTAAACAACACATCATACATAGTGTCATATAGAATAGAGACATCGTATTTAATAGGAAAATGACACTTTGTCAATCATACAAAACATTCAAGTGTATGTCTATTTTATATGGTAGAATACATTGAACATGAACATATTGTGAGAATCTATGTATCGAAATGCACAAATTCACACACGTCCACATTTGCACATTTTGTCAATCCATTGTTGTAATATGATCATCCTGTGTGCTTACCATGAAATGTGCAAATAATGTGGGCATATGATTTGCATGTTTGTTGAAACATGATGGGATACATATCAATAACACTGTATGATGTTTATTTGTACACAGAACAATACATAATTCTGTTTAGAGGACATTGTACATGTGATCTTTATATCCTAATGATTCCTTCCCCATTCTCATTCGCTGAGTGTTTCCTCTAGATGATACAAACTATGCAAAATATGTGCTAAATAGAATTGCTGCATCTGTAAAATATCTCTGAGCAATTCATTTGTGTTATCAGTACTGTTGGAGGATGATAACACAGGCACTTGATTCTGGTAATCAGAAATATTCACAGAAGATGATGATGATGGCAGGACCAGAGCTAACCCCTCCTCAATGGATTTCAGAGTCGCAGTATGGGATCGGACAGGGTTGGGAGCTAATGATGACAGAATAGTGTGTTGATCAATGTTGACACCAGACATGATTATCTCGTCTCTCGCAGATGTGGCAGGAGACAGTGGATGGTGTGGATCACAAGCATTGGGGATGGGATTGTGTGATGCGAGGTGATCAGTGGTCAACAGATTGTTGCTCAATTGATTTCCGTCCTTATATCCATTATATCAAATGGCATGCTAAATGATATCATGGACTCACCTGCTCCAAATCACTTCTGATTGCACTGCTCAGTCCAGCCTGAGGCTCATCATCAGGGACAATAACATCCTTGATAGTCATCATTGCATCTGATTCTGTCAGATTGAGCTTGTCCATCTTCTCTGATTCAACATCTTCCTCATTAGTAGATTTGACCTTATGCAAAACCCTTTTCCTCTTCCTGGATCGGGAAGGACTGTCCTTGTATCTGAGCTGTGTCATTTTGCAAAGAATGTGGACTTTCTTGCATTGTCAACATCAGGTCATCTTAGGTGTCTTCCTGTTGAGCCCATATCAAACTTCACACTGCTGTATTCCTATCTGATTATCACTCTACCATGAAAATAAAGCACACATTTACAATACCACACTGTAAACACACTGTGCATGGCTTTTCAGCAGGAAACCATGTATGTTCATGATGGTGTTGTAGATGGCATGGACTGGGAGAGGGAGACATGGTGGTCAATGGATACTTGAGTGAAACAGCAAGAAATACTCAATATCTGATTATCGTTGATCAATATCAAACCATCACACAGCATATATGAACATGCACTGATGTCATGACTACATAACCCTATGATTTGATATTGATGTACAGAAATGTGCAAATTCACATATATACTTACTCTAAGAATCAGTGGTGTCAATGCACAAATTTGTCCATACATGGATTTGCATGTTTATAGTATGCCAATATCAATGCAGTAGGAATACAGTGTGTCTGCGTCAAGCTAGCCTGAATATCAGTCAGATGATAGCTCTATGATATCTCTGATGGTGGGTTGGCAAATATTCTGTTGATCAACTCTGCTGCTCTGTGCACAAACAGCCCCCTGTCCTCTAAACTGATGAGGGGCACATTGCTCGGCTGAAGGAGAAGGTGAGCATGAAATGTAAATTCCATCATTACTATCATGATCCCTTGCAGACAATATCTTCAAATATTGTAGGTGCATAGCTCCAGAGCTATAGATTCAAGCTCAATCCAGAATCATGAAAATTGTGCCATCAACTGTCTGTTGACACTAACCCATTATGTGAGTTTAGATTGTTCAACCACAATTTGCTGTTGTGAACATGACACTCACCCCTCCCATTGCTTTCAATACACCATCATCAGATTCCAGTTGTCCACAAGATCACACCCCTCATCCCTGGCAAATCCCCTCACCTCAGCTTCATATCCTTTCAACCCTTCAGTCACATTCTCGATGATCTCCTGTATCAACCTCTGGGTTCTCTGATCCTCCTGAAACGGCATGTTCTCTGGACTGTGGCTGCCTTTCTCCACAATCCCCAGCAACCCTTGTCGACACACAGGACACTTGAACAGTGCCTGATGACTGTTTACCTTTATTCTCTCAACCTATTGTGTCACAACACACATTGCGCAGAACTGGTGTCTGCACAGACTGTTCACAGACATAGCGCAGGTTCTATGTACAGATCATATACACTATCAGAATAACTATCATGAGGATGAATCATAATATGGATCACTCACATGATCTCTGTGCATCTGGCAGATTCAGCACAACATCAGATAAGAAAATGCATTCTGTCAATGGTCAACGTCCACATTATATCAACAAAATCACTCACATCAGACAAGTAAACTATTTGATATAATACTCATGACATCACTTACAACAGTCATCCCAGTCATGTTTCCTTCCATACCATCTCTGGACCATGCCCCTTTGCCTTCATCATCATCCCTTTTCATCATCAGTGCATTGTATCTCCTCTTCAACAACTCATATCATGTCTTCATCATATCTTTCTCCTTATTCAATGCAGCATGCTCAGCTCACAATTCCACATGCTATCATTCCAGTTCTGCATATGACACCTTGAGTTCCATCAACTGCATTTGTGCCTCTCCCCACCTCTTCACTGAGGACTCATGTCCAGGACGGTATTTTTTGTCCCCCTTCCATACATCATTTCCATTCACAGACATGCTGAAATCCTCATCCTCACCTTCCACAGTCCCTTCTATCTCCATCACCATGCATTCTATGTATGCAGAAGAAACAGCTGCATATGTATCAGACACATGTCCATGATGAGAAAAGCACCTCATTCACTGATAATGTCTTGCTGATGTGCATGTTCCAGCAGGTGGGCCTACATCCACTCCTGAAGTTGTGAAGCCATGTTCATAGACATACATATCAATGATGCATAAAAATGACAATGACAAACAACAGAGTATTGTATGATGGGAGAAAGAGTAAAATGTATCAATTGGTGAACACCTGTTTATGTGTCTGTGTTTTACATACATAGGCCTTCCATTTGCATTGCAATATCTTTACCTATTTGCCAATGCATCAATCACTTGCATAGATTGATATTAAAAACATGTGGTGTTACAAATCAAATACAATATTGGCTGCATTGGTTAGTTCATTTTAGTACTGTCGTTGACATAATTGCCATTCTCGTTGATTGGAATGTACATTCCAAAATCATAAAAATGAAATCCCACAAATACATCTATCCCTCATTTTGTGCATTTTGATAGTGGCATTTCAAGAGCTCACATTCCTGCAAATCAACCTAGTGGTAAATTTGCACTTTTATCACTTTGTCGATTCTCACACAAACGTGGTACACTGATGACTCCAAATACATATGTGTCTTGTCTATTCATGCAAATCAACAGTCAGGTTGGTTTGGGTGATTGAGTGGTTTTATATTAATACATCATTCTGGTTGATTTATTCTAAATCTCTCATTTCTTCTTCCAACAAGTATGCTCCTGATGAAGATAACATAAGTTCAATTACCTCGTGTGGCACCCACTCCTCCCCATCAGAACTCAGCCTCGCCATACCCATCAACTCTCTAGGATGTGTGCACCTCACAACAGGTCTCCACACTGCTTGGTCTGGCTGCATACAACATTCCAAAGACAGTGTAAGTTCCCCAGTAATCCTACCATCCACTTCCCTTATGGGCTGCACCTTCAAATATCGGATCACCTAAGACTTCAGAAGTGTTGTATCAAGTCCAAGCCAGTACCGTTTGAATCACTTCATCAGCCACTTCCCCCCTCTATACATGTATGTAGATATGAATATGTCAGTAACCATAAAGATTCACAGCATATGTACAAAAATCACTTACTCCTCATAACACTCACACATCACATCACCAGCTCCTACATGAAACCAGTCTGATACTATATCCTCTCCTCTCTGTCCTGTGATCTCCTGTAACTCTTCTGGATATCTTCTAACTCCTTTCAAAATTTCTTCAATCATCTTCGAAATTAATCTCTGCGCCCTTTGATCCTCAGAGATGGGCATGTTCAGCACACTTCTCCATCCCCTTTCAACAATTGAAAGAAGCAGCATGTCATACATTGGACACAGCAACATTCCAGCTTCATGACACACCAACCCTATATGATGCACCCACTTCTCCACAATGCACTCAGCACAGAATATGTGCCTACATGGCAGATTCACAGATACTGTGCAAATCCTGAATTAGAGACACATGTCAGATATAGCATTAATATATGTTATACTAGACTGTCACTTATGCAATATTTCTACATCTAATCATATAGTCAATGATGTCACCTATATCCCCAGATCCAGCAAGAACTAAACACTTACATTGAACATTTAAATTCTCTCTCCAACATATCAAACTTTGTCAGCACATCCATCACCTCGCTCCCTCATCATGCCTCAGTATATCCCCTCCATACTCATACTTTCCAATTGCACCTGTGTATTTGCATATTTTTGCTCCAAATATTCACACCTTTTCTCCATCAATACCATCTCTTCCCGGTTCCTTTCCATTTCCTTCATCATATCCCCACATCTAGCCTGTAACTTATCGTGTTTTGTGTCCAGATGATACAATTCTGTTAATATATTTTCATTGATCCCCTCCATCTCTTCATCCATAAGTTCTTCAGCATCACACTCCATGGGTTTCACTTCATCATCTACAACAATAATATAATATACATGTCAGCATGAACAACACTACTTACTCATGGATGCAAATCTCGTTGGTGTGAATATACATATTTCTATTGTGTACTTTATTGTTGCTGTATATATGTATGTATCATTTTCTTGTCTCATATATTGCATGGACAAATATCTAGCATTTTCAGGTGCTTTTCTAACAGAAACCTTGTCAAAACCCTAAGTGGATTACAAAAAAGACATAAAATAATATATTTTATAGGCAGATTGATATATGATTCTTCTATGTATTTTACACAAACATTATTAATTAATTGATTGATTCTCATAGATGTATTTTATAAAGCTATTGTTTTGGTGAATTAGCATAATTTATGTATGAATATTATCTATAAAAAATAATCAAAACAATATATTTGATCTGTATATGCAACAATCAATTAAGCTTATTTCAGCTATTTGATGTTTTTCTTAATTGTTATTTGGTCACTAGGGCATCAACTGGATTTTAATAAAGATCCTTGGATAGGAAATTTCTGACATAGAATATTGAGATAATCATAATTTAAAGATAGGAAAGATAGGATACAACTAGAATTAGCAGTATTATATTAGTGATCAAATAGAAAGTTGAAAAATAATTGATATAAGTAACATAAAAAATTTGTAATTATTTGTATTAGTTGTATATTTTCATTTGAATATCAGGTAGATATTAGAAATTTGTAAAGATTGGTTTTTAGACTTAGCAATTGATAAATAATATTTATATTTATTCTATTTTACAGGTAAATACAAATTAGTTTTTTATATATTTAAAATTACAGATTTTAAAAATTTAAATACTTATAAATATTTTATTATTGAGTAAAACATGTTATTGTGATATTTATATATAAATATAAGATAAAAGCATTCAGAATTAGAAGAAAAAATATTATATATTATCACTATGTTCTGTATTTAATTTAACAAGTATCAAAATATTGTACTTGATTGGATTTTCAAAGTCAAAGTTAAATTTCAGGTATATTGAGATTGTATTTCTATCATATTTATTACTTTTACATTAAGCTTCAATCATTGTTATTATAAAAAAAGAATGATAATACAGTTATAGCTTCAATATATAATAAACACATAAAACACCAATAAATTCTACATTTAATACAATAGAATTAGGCTTATTTTAAATAATCACTAAATAAACCCATATTTAATCTTTACCATTCAATTATTATTATTGGTTTTATAACATTTGATCAAAGTATACCATATCTATATAAAGTTATATAATTAAAATTAATTTTTTGCTATATTATTATTCAATTGTTGTTTTTAATTAGATATACATCAAATTTAAAATAACAAATTCCAAATACCTAAATAATCCTATATTGCTTCCATGAAAAAGATGCTTCCATTAAATGAATGATTGTATCACAGACCCTCTGGAGCAGAGAGGAGAACATCAGGTAAGAGATGGTTTCTACACTGCTGCACCAACAGCGACCACAGTTGAATGAACATCAGTGCCTGTGCATAAATATTCCATATACTTGCATTCACTTTGTCAATAGCTGCATTGTTTCCTTCCATTGTGGCAAATAGTGCTGCTGTGTATGTGGTCCAAGGGCAAACATATGTCTTGCCCTTGATGGCCTTTTCACGCTGCTCAATCACCAACTTTGCCATTGGCTCAGCTGACATGGTCATCTGAACAACAAGTCAATCATGATGAACAATGATGGAATTTGAATGCTTACATCGATGATCACCTTGTCCAGCATGACCTTGTCATTTGAGTAGAGCTTGAGAATATCCAACAAGAGAAATTTGTTGGGGAGTGGTAACTTGGTTAGGAATGCTGGCCCATCAAAAATCAGACCGGTACGCAGCCAATTGATCTTGTTTTCCATAAACTTGATCACCTTTTTTGACTTGGGATCAATGTCTTCAGGTGTTTGCTGAGCTACCTTGATGCAGTGGGACTTGACACAAATCCAATACATGCTCATTGCCTCATCGTACCCCTCACTTTCACCCTTGTCAATCAACCGAACTGATTTGTGGTGGATATAAGATCCACAAAGTCAGTCATCCAGCTGTTTAGATAATGTGTGTCCAGACATTCACATTCCATGTTGTTGGCTCCCATCTTGTCCATCACTTTGATGATTAGTTGTGCATTTTCTTCATGGAACGAATTGACATCGACCTTGTTCTTTGCTGCCTCCTGGTCCACTGTGAGAACACTAGGAACATCCATTGGCAGTGACAGGAACATGAGTGTTCATGTCATATGATGTGTGAATTTTTGCATCAACTGTCATGGATTTCATATCAGTGTATGAAATGTAAACTATTTGGATGATGGGCTCACTCCACCATACACAGGAATCCAGCTGACCAGATGATGTGCAGTCAGCCCTGCCCCTGACATGGTGCCATGGAAATGTTTCCATGACAGTAACTTCATTGCGGTGGTGTATAGTCCTTGATCTTTCAATATCTTGTATAGTTGTGATGTGGGTGTCAACTGTGAGCAAAGGGTGTTCACATGGGAATGTTGTTGTGCTAAAGGCATGGATGCAATCATTAGCAACACCTGTGACATTCTGATGTTGTCTGTATCGTCCAAGTTTGCCTTCATGTGTCTTGCCTTTAGTAAATATCATACAGTATTGATGTAAATAACAAGTACAGCATATATGTCATTAAATATGTCATTTATCATTTGTTGAAAGGTAGGGGGTGAGTTGGTCATCCTGAAATACATAACAGTTGGTTCATATGCGCCTATGGGAGTAATGAAAGCTCCCTTCCACTCATCACCTTTCTTAATTTGAATGTTGTTGTAGCCCCATTGGAGATCAAGGGCTGTGAACATATCTGCACCCTTTAGGTGATCAATCAATGTCAAAATAAGAGGTAGAGGATAGGCATTCTTAATAGTGCCTTCATTTAAATAATGGTAGTCCATGACTAATCTCTTTTTTCCATCTTCTTTGGGCACAAAGAAAACAGGTGCTGTTTGAGGGGACTTTGACAGGCGAATATAATCCTTCTTGAGTTCTTTTCCGATGAATGTGCATACTTTGTCCATTTCTGCATCCAATAAGGGAATTACTCTACCCTTTTCTGAAGTGAGGTCTGCTTTCAGATCTATTGCATGATCCCAGGGTTTTCATTCCAGCATTCTTTCAGATTTGTTCTCAGAAAAAACATCAAGGAAGTTGTGGTAAGTTTCAGGCACTTGTTCCTTGAGTTCTTCTTCTATGCTATGGGTATAAATAAGTTTGATAGGTTTGTTAAAAGATCCATCACCCATAATATGACAGCAGAAGCCAAAGCCTTCTACAAAGATAAATTCAAAGTAGAAGCCAGGCAGAAGGTGGCCCAATCTTTAAATTAAATAAGTCTGTGAACAAAGAGGGTGTTTATGGACTGGACAATCACATTTCTCTTTCTTTCTGTAATATATCTACCAATCTTGTGGACTGTGATAAGTCTGATTTTCCTGTATGTACTATGGATGATCTTCTTGGCAATATATTTCCTTATTCTGAAAGGGCGACTCAATCAAGTGTGGTGTCAGAATTAAAACAAAGCATGCTTAATTCCCTTGTTCACCAAGTAAGAAATTCTCCTAATTATAAATCCCTCAATTCTCCTGATTCTATTTCTATTCACACAAGCACATTGTCATTTGGTGGTGAAATGTCACTTGAGAGATGAGTACTGAATTATGAAGATGGAAGTTGGCAATCTCAATCATTTAAGTCCCTTCTAGATTCAGGTGCATCTCACACTTTTATTGACAAGGACTACATTCTTGCTCATGGTATTCCTACCTATAAAATTGCTAACCCTATTTTGGTGAAAAACACTGACAGCTCTAATAGAGCAATAGGCCAAGTAACCCATGCTGTCACTCTAATTATTAGGATTGCTGGCCACTATGAGGTCCTGGAAGCATACATTTCTAAGCTAGGAACCCACCACCTCATTGTTGGCTATGATTGATTGGCTTGGCATAATCCCACTACAGACTGGGTATCTAGCAGGCTGTAAACTCTGAGCTTTGGAATACTTATGTGCACATAGTATTGTTATACATCACCTTTTTCTGCTTCGTCGTCGTGTCCTCTTTGTTGTTGTCAATGACCATTGGATCATTGATGGTTCCTTGGTTGCTCTACATAAAAGATCAGACAGAACCTTTGCATGCAGTTCACTTTGACTTGCCTTGTCCCATGTGTTCTCAACAACCTTGTCCACCTGACAGAATTACTTGAATGATCAAAGTAAGATCAAAACTGCTTACATCCATTTCCTCATCACCGGTGTTTATGGGCTGTAAGAACAATAAATGAACTGAAAAATGACATTGATGAACATGCTGTATACCTTGGACTTTGTTGTAGAACTGCCTGCCTTGACTGCAATGTTTGCATTGTCATGTGCATCCTACATAATGTAAATTACTTAA
>JBBPQV010000987.1:0-13454 GCA_038092675.1 Boletus rufocinnamomeus | reverse complement strand
GGTCGGTGAGTATACTGGTGAACTCACTGCTGCATTTCGTGTGGTCGGGTCAGGTCCGGGCTAGGGTCGAGGTGTTCGTGTTCCATCAGTCTCGGTCACGGATGCCGACAAACTAGCTCTTCTTTGCACTCACGCACGTTAGTTTTCAGTTTCGTTTTGACTGTAACTTGCTCACCCCATCGTAACATGCGACTATGCGCAAGGACAGTTCCCCTTTTTTTGGCATTATGTTCGATCTATGCATCGTATCGATATCCCCCGTATATCGTCGGGCAGAGTATCGCGCTTCTCAATGCTGCTCAAACGTCCATTATGCCCAATTCTATGTGTATGTGATACATGCTCTGAGCTGAATGGTGTACGTACAAATGATACAGTTATTTCGAAGGGAAAAAAGATTCAATATGGACATCGTCGCAACGCAGTGTCCCTTCCACTCGTGAGCGCATTCGATCTCATTGTTTGCCTCAATCAATTTTTCAGGAACTACACACAGCACAGAGCCAAAACGATCACCCGGGTGCGAGTCGACTGCCGGGTGACCACATCCCAGAAGCATCCATTCATATCACTTTTCTCTCCTTCATTGGTCTGTTGCGCCTCTCCTGCGGGGCGCAGTAACCATCACTCTGGCGGATTTCTGACAGCGAATGGCTCATTCCATGACGTTGGAAAACCCAGTGGTGATTCCTTATTCCACTTCGTTTGCGGCCACTGAACTGGACGAATACGTTCTCCTTCCCTCTTTTTTCAGTCGTCCGTGCTCTCCATCCCCTCCAGCCGTGGAGTCGGGGGTTGGGTGTGGGACGGAGTGTTGAGTGACGTGTGAATACAGGATTGGGTCTGAACTGGCATACTTTGAGTTGTGTCTCACTGGTGACGCCAAGATAAACTCCGTTTCTCCCCCTCAAAGATATCTAGCTCGGCCGTCCTCTTTGATGGGATGCTTCCATGCTGTCACAGGATAGTAAACCGCTACCCAAGCAAAGCCTCCGGGCACATTGGATGTCTTATTGGTGGACCTCACAGGCTGGAATAGGGCGTTTTTATGAATAAAGTCAAGGAGAGTGGGAAGGATTTAGGTCGTCTTGGACCAGACGGGACGAACGGTGCGAGTTATTTCCATGAGGCTTTGAAATTGTGGGGAGGCACGTGCGATCAGTTGCGCCGTCTATGCGGCACAAGAGGGCGGTCGTGAGTGCAGCGCAAGGTCATTGTCTCAATGATCTGAGCCATCTGACATCCTGACTTAGGCCTTCTCGGTCCCTTCTCGGTCCCATGCTAGAACCGAAGCAGTCGCATCAGGCTCCTGACACAGACTACCGCACGATGTCCTAGTTCCAGTATCTATCCGGCCCTCCGACTTGACCCAGAGGCCATACAGGTTACGAGCTTACTTTTATTATCACGAAATGTTGACCTACTCAACGCCACGAGACGGCTCTTGATGATCACGGTCCAGATTACTGTTGGGATAAGTAACCATGGTTCTCCGCATCATTCCGCAGTTCCCCGTCGGGATGAGGTGGCTGTAGATGATAGTGAGTTCTGTGGTATGTGTGGGGAGATACTGCTGCTCGTCATCGCCAAATTTTTGGTTATCGGGCCATTACCCAAATTTGCGAGTAGGTTGACGTGGATCATCAACCAGAGGAATTGTCCAATGAAATAATTCTTTGATCTTCAAGTCGACTCATCAGTACAAATAACGGGCTGGAATTGGTACATATTGATGGGCGGGAGTAGGTAGCCGAGATATGCTGTGATGCCACCCGTCCGAAGTATCTCGGGCCAAGCACGGGTGTAGCAGGAGCGCTGGTGATCAATGAAGGTCGATGTTCAAATCAGTGACAAAAGATACCTCCGGTGCATTTGATCCGTAGCAACGCCGTGAAATGGACGATTCGATGGTAGAGATGCAGTGTTGATCTTGGGATAGCTCCGCTTTGGTGCCGCCGCAGCTTCGAGGGTTCTTCCTCTTGAAGTCACGGTAAGTATTTAATACACCAGATAGAAGACATAGAAACCCAACACTAAATCACTCGCAACCTCCCTCTCTCCAACTCTCGATCCTTGTTTATCGTTAAATCAGACATCGCCATTTCTCTTGTAGCTGCCATGTCCTCTGACTTACAGACTCGGACAACTCTGGAGCTTCTTCAGATGAATAACTACGTATCCGGTACGGTTGCTCATATCTTCAGTCGATGATTAACCTTATGGACCAGTGCAGTTGTTATTGTCACTGCCGTCGTATATGACTATCGTGAGTGATGCTCATGTGCATGCTATCCTTTCGCTCTGAAGTAACCATTGCAATCATACCACTCCAGTCCTCACCTTTTCGAGAGAGGTATGTTATTCCACTCTCGACACCATGTTTGTCAGTTGACAATATTCGTAGATAGACTATGTTTGGGTGAGGAAGTGACGATTACTACCAAGCAAGCTCTAGCCCCTTACAGTCCCACAGCGCCGACCCTGGTCCTGGGTCTCTACAGTCTTTGTTCTAGTGCGTATAAAGTCTCGGGGGACCCCGTTGTATGTTTCCGAATTAACAGTTTGGTAGGTCCGCTATCTCGGTCTTTGCTGGGCTATGTAGGTCTATGGTTGCTGTGTTGCATATCAAGTTACATGATTAACAATGAATCTGTGCTCAAGCCTTGCTAGCCTTGGTATGTTCAGAGCTGAATTGGAGATGAATCGAGCTGATCAGATACATTTGCAGTTGGTAGTACCTTTGTCCCTGGCCCTCTCACAGTCAGTTCTCCGCTTTGCACCTTGTCTGTCATCAATGACCATCTTCCAATAGATGTATGCATCTGAATTCCAATCGCAAACTGTATTGATAACAGTCCCATAGGTGTAGGTGGATTGATTTACTGCCTGCCACACTATCAGCATGAGACAATAGATGTTCCAAAGGTACAGTATTATATGGGCTAGCTCAGTGGGAAGTTGAAATATTTTATAATGCTGCAGATTGTGAGTTACTGTGTCCCTGATTTCCTTCCTAGGCCGTGATTTCGATTACAGTGGTGATGATCCTGCGGGTGTATGCAATGTGGAGTCGATCCAAAAGGATCCTCTGGGTCCTCCTGTTCAGCTATGTGCCACAGGTTATTGTTTCCTTTGTTTTCGCAGGCATCTACTACAATCCAAACACAGTCTCAGGTATGTCTCGAGCTAAAGTGCATGCTTCACTGCGATCTCACGGAGACGGCCTCTATTTCCTGCAACCGTTTTCTCAAGTCACAATTGTCCAAATCAGCGATTTCTCTTTGTGCAATTTCTCACCGAGGGCAGTTTCATCCAAGGTTTACGTGTACGCAAAAATCCCGCGACTTTTGCTCGACGTTACACTTTTGGTTCTCGCCGTCATCCAAACCTTGAAGCAGTCAATTGTTATGTACAAAGCCACCAAGCAGTGGCAGCCTAATCGGTACATGCAGCTATTCGTGAGAGATGGAATTGTTTATTTCATCGTGTACGTCTCGCCTTCCCTCTCTCTCTCGTTTCCATTCGTTACAGTCACGTTCTCCCAACCATCTTACTCTCGAGTACTTGCCCAAAAACTAATCACTCGGTTATTTTCTTCTGAACTACTAGGAACATGCTTTTCAATATTGCTTCTATGGTCGAATGGGGTGCTACAATAAACAGCACTTGGCTGCTCTTCCTGACATTGTTTTCTTATATCACCATATGCCCCATGATGCCTCGGTTCATCATCAGCGTACGAGAGCTGTATGACCGTGACCTTCGTGGCCACTGGCAGGGGATTGACACCGGATTCGGTGTGTTGTCGCAATCCATCGCCAGTCAAAACGCAGCCATGTCCGACATTGCGTTCGTGGATGGCCCCCTGGAACAGGAACAGGTTGTGGAAGGGGACGCAAACGAATCGGAGGCGATTCGACTTGAAACGTTGGGAGATGATACGGGTCGGGTTTGAACGACAGTTTCAGGTGGAAATCGGGGACGAGCACTAGGCTGGCCCATTGATAAATAGAAGAGGATGTGGTATTTCGAATGGTGACTCGAGTACTTGTATTTCCTACGCATATGCATCGTCTGCTGAGCTCTGTATCATGTATCTATATATCTTCCAATGTTGCACAATGTAGGTATTGTCTCGAGGGAACTTCTCAAGTTCACATGCGATTTCGTTCTGTGTTGCCTACACAGCGCGTTTGTAGGAACACGCCCGTTGTTAACCTTCCTCGAGGGCTACAACAACGTATACGGTACAACTAAAGGCTTCTAACACCAAGCAAATGGGTGGGCATCGCGATCGCATGTCCGAGCGGATGCATGGGCCTCGAGGGTTGCCTTGTTTCCTTCACGCACGGCATCAATCCATGAGTCCATGTACTCCTAACGTGTCTCATTCATTCGTCGCACTGTCGCCACATTGGCTCGCAATTCGAGTCGACCTCGCTGCCAGTGACACAGGCGAAGAAATCTGAAGCGCTAGCTGCCAGTGGGATGTGATGTGAGTGAGTTATGCCTAGGATACATACAGCACACGGAAAAATACTGAAGGACACAACGATAGGTTTGGCCAGCAATTTCGTTGAGAACGACATAAGTGTCCTGTGGGCATGACGATTTATCGGGGCTCAGAACCAGCCGCGTTATTTGCTTGGACATGCGTCATTCGACGTACATACCTCAGGCTTTTGGAATTGGGCTGAATGGATCTCTCGTGAGATGGCTTGGTGTTCAATCGCTCAAGGTTCTTCAGCCCGAGACTCGTGACATTTCCCTCTGCATGTAAGCGGGTCCATTGAAAGAGGGATCACTCCCAACTGCTAAAACAGGGAAAAGAGGCCGTAATGGAGGAGATATTCCACCTATTGGGGATTGAAGAGCGAGTTTCAGACATACTATTGGAGAGTATGCTACGTCATCGTGCTGAAGATGACCCACGTAGCCTTGCGAATGTAAGACGGTATGCTTATCTGTAACTGAGAGGAATACTTAGCGAGAAATGAAGAGAGAAAGGGATCTCCATCAATCAGGCCACACAACACCAGCCTAGGAATGTTCGATGAAATCAGCCATGACACGATGAGCTTCTTCCGAGGGATGTCTAATATCGTCGAGCGTCATTGATCCCAATCCTCGTAACCAACGCCAGACCGATAAAGCGTCACTCACCCTGGAATCCAATAACGGTAATGCTGCGGGTCACCACAAGATCCGAACGTCAACGTTCCATTGCCAATATTTGAAGTGCTCCTGAGAGAAAGTTGAGACACAGCCACTTCCCATTTTCTGGTTGTGCTCGTCGGTGCTGCGGTCCTGTTCAATACCAAGACTTTATTCCCCTTCTCCCCAGAATTTATCATCCTACTCGACATGGTGTAATCCTACAAAGTACAAACCACCGTCGGAGAATGTCGTGCAGAAAATGGTATCAGTGGGGTATGCATCGCGTCATGGAGTGGTGTGCATTGTGTGGATAACATTGTTGGTATACAGGCAGGAAGACGCACGCGAGATCGAGCATTTCGAGTCGGTGTTGCCGCCGCAACGCAAGATGATGTTTCCACACAAGGGTTGGCTCTCGTCTATCTTGCGTCATGCATCACAGTACACCTCTTCCTTGTACATCCCCTTCGCACTCCCAAACGCGCACTCTTCGACGAGCATTCGTTCGACCAGTCACCGTCCCTCGATATGTACACCCCCGGGGCCCACTTTCGTTGACGACTTCCAGCGTCTTTCTTTTGAACGAGAATGAGATATTCCCAAACGCCATGTCCGCGCCTTCCATCTCCGACGCTTCCATTTTTCATCCTTGCCAACCCCGTTCCTATCAAAATGGACTTGTCCGTCTGTCCATTCCAAATCACCCGCACTGGAGACCTTAACTGTCTCCCCTGGATTGCCTCCTCTGATGTCTGGGTTCTCAACCGGAAGGGCCGCCAGTAACACGGCTTCCGAGGTCGGTATGCATACCGGTGAATTTACTGGTTGTCAGGTCACGTGCGGGCTAGGGTCGAGGTGTTCGTATCAATCTGGGTCACGGATACCAACGATTGGGTAGTTGGGGTAGTTGGATTGCAGCAGACAGGTGGGTGACCCCGTCGCTCTCCAACCGTTTCCTTGCCCTTCCTTGCCCTCACGCACGTTGGTTTGCAGCGTCGCTTTGACTGTAACTTGCTCACCCCATCGTAATATGCGAATATGCGCAGGGACAGTTCCCCTTTTCGGCATGTGCAATCTATACATTGCATCGCATTGATACTCCCGTCTATCGTCAGGCAGAGTATCGTGCTTCCCAATGCAGCTCAAATGACCATTCTTGCTTAGATCTATGCATATATGTTGCGTGTTCCGAGCTGAACGGTGTACGTACAAATCATCCAACTGTTTCGAAGGGGAAAAGAACATGGACTCATCGTCACAACGCAGTGTCCCTTCCGTTCGTTCGCGCGTTCGATCTCACTGTTTGGCTCGATCAATTTTTCAGGAACTGCACACAGCACAGAGCTGAAACAATCATCCTGGGTACTGCGAGTCGACTGCCGGGTGACCACATCCCAGAAGCATCCATTCATACCACTTTTCACTCCTTCATTGGTCTGTTGCGCCTCTCCTGTGGCGCGCAGTAACCATCACTCTGGCAGATTTCTGACAGTGAATGGCTCTCATTCCATGGCGTTCGAAAACCCAGTGGTGATTCCTTATTCCACTTGATTTGCGGCAGCTAAACTGGACGAATACGTTCTCCCTTTTTTCAGTTGACCGCGCTCTCCATCCCCTCCAGCCGTGGAGTCGGGGATTGGGCGTGGGACGGAGTGTTGAATGACGTGTGGGTAGGGGGTTAGGTCTGAACTGGAACACCTTGAGTTATGTCTCACTAGTGATTCCAAGGTAAACCCCGTTTCTCCCCATCAAAGATGTATACCCTGGCCGTCCTCTTTGGATGGGATGCCGGGATGGAGTGTTGAGTGACATGTGGATACAGGATTGGGTCTGAACTGGCATACTTTGAGTTGTGTCTCACTGGTGACGCCAAGATAAACTTCGTTTCTCCACATCAAAGATATCTAGCTCGGCCGTCCTCTTCGATGGGATGCTTCCATGTCGTCACAGGGTAGTAAACCGCTACCCAAGCAGAGTACCGCCTCCGGGCACATTAGATGTCTTATTGGTGGACCTCACAGGCGGGAATAGGGCGTTTTTATGAATAAAGTCGAGGAGAGTGGGAAGGATGTAAGTCGTCTTGGACGAGACGGGACGCACGGTGCAAGTTATTTCCACGAGGGTTTGAAATTGTGGGGATCATGATGCACGTGCGATCAGTTGCGCCTCTGTGCGGTCGTTGTCTCAACAATCCGACATCCTGACTTGGGCCTTTTCGGTCCCATGCTAGGACTAAGGTAGTCGCATCAGGCTCTTCACCCAGACTACTACACGATATCCTGCTTCCACTATCTACTCGCCCCTCCGACTCGACCCAGAGGCTGCACAGGTTACAAGCTTACTTTAATTATCACAGAATGTTGGCCTACTCAACGCCATGCCACGTCACGCCTCTTGATGATCATGGTTCAGATCACCGTTGGCAGAAGTAACCATGGTTCTCCGCATCATTCCGTAGTTCCCCGTCTGGATGAGGTGGCCGTAGATGATGGTGAGTGCTTTGGTATGGGCGGGGAGACACTGCTTCTCGTCATCGCTGAATTTTTGGTTACCAGGCCACTACCCAAATTTGCGGGTAGGTTGACGTGGATCCTCAACTGACTGGCAGGCATTGCCAGTGTGCAATAAAACAATTCTTTGATCTTCAAGTCAAGATCGGCGTAAATCATCATTGGGCTGGAATTGGTACATATTGATAGGCAGGAGCGGGTAGCCAAGATATATTGTGATGCCACTCGTCAGTGCCTCGGGCTGAGCGCGGGTGTAGCAGCAGCGCAGGTGATCGATGATCCATGAAGTCGATGTTCAAAAGAGTGACAAAAGACACCTCCGGCGCATTTGATTCGTAGCAACGCCGTGATATGGACGATTCGATGGTAGAGATGCAGTGTTGATCTCAAGATAGCTCCGCTCCGGCACCACGGCTTCGGGGCTTCTTATCCTTGAAGCAAGTATTTAATACACTGGGTAGAGGATATGACCGCTGGGGGACCCAACACCAAATCACTGGCAACCTCCCTCTCAATCCGTATTTGTCGTTAAATCAGACATCGCCGTTCTTCTTGTAGTTGCCATGTCCTCTGACTTACAGACCGTTTTGAAGCTCCTCCAGACGAATAACTATGTGTCCGGTACGGTTGCTCATTATCTTCAGTGAGCGATTAATCTCATGGACCAGTGCAGTTGTTATTGTTACTGCTGTCGTATATGATTATCGTAAGTGATGTTCGTGTACGCGCCATCCTTTTCTCTTTGGAGTAACCATTGCAATCCTGCCACTGCCACAGTCCTCGTCTTTTCGAGAGAGGTACGTTACTTCACTCTCGACATCATGTTTGCCGGCTGACAATATTCAAAGGTAGACTATATTTGGGTAAGGAAGCAACGATTATCAAACAAGCTCGAGCCCCTCACAGTCCCACAGCGCCGACCCTGGTCCTGGGTCTCTACAATCTTCGTTCTAGTGCGTATAAAGGGACCCCATTGTATGTTTCTGAATTAACAGTTTGGTAGGTCCGCTACCTCGGCCTTTGCTGGGTCATGTAGGTCTATGGTTGCTTTAATGCGTATCAAATGATTAACAACGAATCTGCGCTCAAGTCTTGGTGGCCTCGGTATGTTCAGAGCCGATTTGGAGACGAACTGAGTTGATCAGATACATTTGCAGTTGGTAGTACCTTCGTTCCTGGCCCTCTCACAGTCAGTTTTCTGCCTTATATTTATCTGTCATCACTAACCATCTTCTGCTAGACGTATGCATCTAAATTTCAATTGCAAGTTGTATTGATAACAGTTCCATAGGTGTAGGTGGATTAATTTACTGCCCATCATACTATCAGTATGAGCCATAGATGTTCCAAAGGTACTGTATTACCTGTGCTAGCTGAGTGGGAACTTGCGATATTTTATAATGCTGCAGATCGTGAGTTACTGTGCCTTGATTTCCTTCCCAGACTGTCATTTCGATCACAGTGGTGATGATCCTGCGGGTGTACGCAATGTGGAATCGATCCACAAGGATCTTTTGCGTCCTCCTGCTCATCTATGCGCCACAGGTTATTTTTTCCGTTGTTCTTACAGGCATATATTACAATCCCAATACAGTCTCAGGTATGTCTCGAACTAAAGTGCATGCTTCACTGCGGTCTCACGGAGACGGCCTCTATTTCCTGCCACCGTTTTCTCAAGTCACAATTGCCCAGATCAGCGATTTCTCTTTGTGCAATTTTTCACCGAGGACAGTCTCATACAAGCTTTACATATCTGAAAAAATCCCGCGGCTTTTGCTCTGTGCCACACTTTTGGTTCTTGCCGTCACCCAAACCTTGAAGCAGTCATATAATATGTACAAGGCGACCAAGCAGTGGCAGCCCAATCGGTACATGCAACTATTCGTGAGAGATGGAATTGTTTACTTCCTCGTGTACGTCTCGCTTCCCCCCCCTCTCTCGTTTCCATTCGTTACAATTACGTTCTCCGATCCATCTTACTCTCGGGTACTTGCCCAAAAACTGATTACTCAGTTCTTTTCTTCTGAACTACTAGGAACGTGCTTTTCAACATTACTGCTATGGTCGAAGGGGGTGCTGCAATAAACAGCACTTTAGAGCTCTTCCTGGCCTTGTTTTCTTATATAACCATATGCCCCATGATGCCTCGGTTCATCATCAGCGTGCGAGAGCTGTATGACCGTGACCTTCGTGGCCGCTGGCAGGGGATTGACACCGGATTCGGTGTGTTATCGCAACCCATTGCCAGTCACAACGCGGTCGTGTCCGACATTGCGTTCGCGTATGCCTCCCCGGAGCAGGATCAGGTTGTGGAAGGGGACACGAACGAGTCGGAGGCGATTCGACTCGAACCGTTCGGAGATAGTTCGCGTCAGGTATGAACGAGGGTTTCGGGTGGAAATTGGGGACGAGCACCAGCGCTGGGGCATCTGGCCCATTGATGGAGAGAAGTGGATGTGGTCTTTTGAATGGTGATTCGAATATGTAATTTTCCTATGCATATGCCTCGTTTCCTGACCCGGCGAGCTCAATGCACTGTTATGTATACCTCTTCCAATGTTGCACAATGTAGCTACTGTCCTGCGGGAGCTTCTCCTCTTCACGTGCGATTTGGTTCTGTGCTTCCTGAGCTCAGGCGGCGCGGCGTGTTTGTAAAAACCCGCACGTTGTGCACCTTCCTCGGGAGCTACAACAGTGTATAGGATACAATCAAAGGCTTCTAATGCCACTGAAGAAATGGGTGAGCGTCACGACCGAATGTCGTGGAGGCATGAACTCGGACATTCAAGGGTTTCCCCAGCTGTTCCCCCCACGTACGGCATCAATCCATGGGTCCATGCACTTGAACGGTGTCTTGTTCATTCGTCGTACTCTTGGCGAGCTTGGCTTTGGATGCAGGATCGCAATGGCGCCGGCGTGGTTGCAATGTTTCGGTGACATCCAAACTCAAGCGGGTATCACATTGGCTCGCAACCGCCACTTGCCTATTAGTATCGCGGGTCAGACCTTCAAATCCGTTGGATTTGGCGAAGCACCCCTTACGGCGTAATCCATCAAGTGGGCCTCTATATCACTGGCAATATATCTTCTACCCGTACAGGATCGTTGGTCGAATGACCTCTAGCCTGCATCCGGTGGGGCATTGGCGCGCCCCTCGTCATGCGCGCCCCGATCTGTGTAAGAATCGTGCAAGTAAAAAGGCTCAGGACGAGGCTAATCAGTTCCGTAGTGGGCGCCAGTGTTCATGTCTGCTAAGTACGAGGAAGGGAATTCTTTACCACGGTTGTTGTGACCGTCACTCACCTTGCTCGGAGCGGAAAGCGGAGGCATGTGGTACAGTCAATGTCGATTCCATGTGCACCTGCATCGTTATCTTTCCCGTGCCACATCAGTTACACCCTCCATCTCTAAATTTCACATCCCTAGATTCTCTTCCTCATCAGCTTCAATGGGCGCGATAGGAACAGGCAGGGTCGACTCATCAGAACGTCTCGCACGCCTTAGGGCGTTGATGCAGCAGCAAGGCGTAAACGTGGGCGCAGTCGTGGTTCCCAGCGAGGACGAGCGTGCGTGTGACTCGTTTCTCCGATGTGTCGATGTTGACCAAGTTCCTTTGATCCAGACTTCAGCGAATACCCCTCCGAGGCTGACAAACGGCGAGCGTTCATTTCCGGGTTCAATGGCTCGGCAGGTGATTAGTCGCTTTCGATGGATGTGAGACAGGCATGAACCGAGCTCATGCATTTATCCGTAGGATGTGCTGTTGTTACCCTCGAGGATGCCTTCCTCTTCACCGATGGTCGGTACTTCCTACAAGCCGAACAGCAGTTGGACGAGTGAGCAACGAATGAATTGTTGCAGGTTGTGTTCTGAATCAGATATCGCAGTAATTGGACTTTGATGAAGCAGGGCTTGCCAGGTAACTAGATGTGATAGCCCAAGAAGACAGTGCGGGACTGACGTTTCACGAGACGTTCCTACTTGGCAGGAATTTCTCCCAAAGGTGCGTTTTTGATTCCATCATGCTTCTTTTCGATTTGTAACACTAGCCCAGGACCTCGATCAAGGTACAAGAATCGGGATTGATCCGAATCTGATTTTGGCTAGTATGTGGTTCGCATCGTCGTCAGTCATGAACGTGGACTCACATGAACGAAAGCCGATGCTCAGGCGCTCACAGAGTCTCTCGGAAAGTCCGAGTTGGTTCCTCTCTCCCCAAACCCTGTCGACATCGTATGGGGTTCTGAACGCCCACAACGACCCAAAAACCCTGTCTTTGCTTTGGATGTCAAGTACTCAGGTTTGAAGATGTCGTTTTCATTGTCTTCCTTATGCCCTGACCTTTATCAGGGGAAACCCTACGCAGTAAACTCGACCGTGCACGACAAGAGTTGGCCAAGAAGAACGCAGTTGCTTTGGCCGTCACTTTACTTGACGAGGTCGCGTGGTTATTCAACCTCCGTGGAACGGACATCGATTTCAACCCCGGTAGGCATCTTACCGTCTCCATACTGGTGAATGGCCTAAATCGTAGCAGTCTTTTTCGCATATGCGGTCGTGAAACAGGATTCAGCCGTGCTGTTCATCGACAGGACGCAGGTCGATGATGCTGTGCTGACTCATTTTGACCAGGACGTAGAGATCAGGCCCTACGAAGCATTCCTTCCTTATCTAAAAGATCTCGTCGGGACTGGTTTGGTAAAGAAAGATAAGGTATAGTTTCATGATAAAACATCCACGACCCGTCTCGTTCATGATCTCTAGCCTGTATTACTCGGCGACAAGACGAGTCTTGCAGTTGTCCATGCACTCGGTGAGGTGAGTTCATTTCACGTTCTGAATCTGCAACCGACACCTACGCGTTGAAAAGGAGAACGTGGTCATCGTGCCGTCGCCTGTAGCAGCCATGAAAGCAATCAAAAACAGCACCGAGATGGAAGGCTTCCGGCAATGTCATATACGCGATGGCGTTGCATTGGCTCGCTACTTCGCGTGGCTTGAGGAGCAGCTCCACAATGGCGTTGTCGTGAATGAGAGCCAGGGATCGGAGAAGCTCGAGAAGTTTAGATCGTGCGTATCGAGCTTTCACTTCAGACGGTCTTTGTCTGATCTTTGGCAGTGAGCTTGACTTGTTCCGTGGTCTGTCTTTCACTACCATTTCTTCCGCTGGCCCGAACGCAGGTTTGTCTTGTCATAGTTTCCGCAATGTGATATTGACACAGATGACGTCTTCAGCTATCATTCACTATTCGCCGGATCCCGACAATTGTGCGATTATAGAGAAGGACCAGGTACTCATGTTGTAGGATTGTCATCTTTCGCTATTAACCTTACTGTCAACAAGATCTATCTGTGCGACTCTGGAGGTATAGACAACCAAAAGGACGTGTAGAACGTGACTCATCGCTTGCCTTCCAACTTTGCTAGGTCAGTATCTCGATGGGACAACTGATGTCACCCGTACATGGGCAAGTACTATGGCTGTAAAACCAAAGACCGATCACAGAGGTTGTTACAGCACTTTGGAACACCGTCTGAAGAGGAAAAACGCGCATTCACCCGGGTTCTTCAAGGTCACATCGCTATCGATTCCGCCATTTTCCCCACCGGGACGACGGGTAGGTCCTTGGTTTGTCCCCTGTCAGCTAGTTGTTGACTGTCAGTTCCACAGGATACGTAATGTGTGTGGATGTGTTTTTTCCGACTCGGAACGCTGACGGTGCAGTAGAGATTCATGGGCAAGAAGGGCTTTGTGGCAAGATGGTCTGGGTGAGCTATCGTTGATTT
>JBBPQV010000986.1:0-13456 GCA_038092675.1 Boletus rufocinnamomeus | reverse complement strand
GCTAGAAGTCCTGTTGTCCCGGAATTTACTGATGGATCGGAGGTAGACTTAAGGCGTACTAGACATCAAGTCAAGTGGAGGTTTTCAGAGAGAGTCTTCGAGACTCAAGCGGAGGAAAGGAGTTAGACTAAGTTGATATTCGAACTGAAGGGAAATACAGGAGTTGCAGAGGTTTATATACTACGGAGTCCTAGGGGATTACTAACGGAGTGGAGCTGGTTTGTAAGTAAGGGGTCGGAGGTAAGATAGAACCGGAGCTGTGCTCCTAAGCGGCACACAGGTACGGAGGAGAACATACAGCGGAACTAGTATATATGGAGATCAAGAAATGGAACGTAAGGTATCGTAAGTTATGGACAGGGTCCGAAGGTCAGGGGTCACATCTATAGCAAGAATGTGCCGGAGTTCGTATGTACAAGAAGTGGAGTTGGTCCGGAGGACCAGGGTTGGACTTACTGAATTTCCGGGATGTGACAGCATGACCAACCCATTCAATTTTATGTATATTATTCCACTGCAAGGCAAGAAATGAGCAGCATGCTGCTGCAGGTACATTATCACCTTGCATTTATGCAACTTGCTCATGCCAAACTCAGGTGAGCATTGCATGAATCTCACCCTCTGCCTAGTCCTTGAGGGCCTTGATGCTGTCAGGTCAGGGATGGACCATGCTATGTTTGGCACTATGGAACCCTCTTGCTTCTCAACCTGGTGCATTTTCCCCCCCATCTTTCTCTGTGTGATGAATCACTGAACATGTCTTTTTCGGGAACTATCTGTGGTAACTACACCCTTGCTGTTGGTTGCAACATTTGCCATGGCTCCAATATTGCATACTATCACTGGACAGATGAGTCACAGATTGTGATACATAAATACACTCTACTAGTAGATTGTAGTACTTCTCAACTATGGCATTGAACTAATATCTACTGTACCTTTGTCTGCACTCTGTGAATGGTAGAGTCATATCATGTCTGTCTTGCCTATTTGTCATTGCCTCCATGTGATCATGTTGGTCTGATGATTGATCATGACAAAACATACTTAGACATGGTGAAATGTGCACACAAATTGAAGTCTGATGCCTGCACTTGTCCAAACTTGTACACCACCCTGCAGTGCCTACCATCCTTTGACCCCTCATCTGATGCAACTTCCACAGTCAAATACCAAGCCCCATTTACAGACAGTTCCTGCTCCAAATGACATCCACAATGGTACCATTGTCCTCTCCTCCTCCATTCCCCCTGACTTTATATGCCTTGCACAACCCCCTTTCCAACTGAGTTCTACTTCAAGCAAGGCTCAACCCTTGAGACACACTTCAACATCAAGTAGACTTGGAGAAGACACAAGCACAGGGCATTTGGCACACTGTTTGGCTTAAACCCCTCCAAGGTATGGAATGAGCTCACCAAGCACACAGAAATTGCCATGAATGACAAGGTCAACGAGTCCATGTCACACATTCACAAGGCTGACAAGACCAATGATCTTAAGAACTTCAACAGAAGAGGTCAGTGTAATCTCTACCTCTCACTTGAGACATGAGAGAATAGCAAAGATGAAGAGTTGACATAATGTGTGGATGACATTTGGACACTATCATTCATGTCCACATGTGCACAACACTCCTTGCTCATTCCCATCCAATGTGACCTGCTCATGTCCAAACATGAACAAAGTGGCTTGTTCTGTCTCCATTGTGACCCACTGACCTGTGCACATCCCCCAACTTGCTTACTCCCATTCACTGTCCACCCCTGCCCAGCTGTCTGCTCATCTGCCCATTTTCCATGCATTGTGTATTGTTGTTAAGACTGTGCTGGAACTCCTGAGGGTAACTCCAGAGAAGCGGAGTTTGGAGGGGTTGAGATGTCAGCTTCACCTTATGTGGTGTGCCCTTGCTGATTCATGGTGTCTCGGATTTCGGAGCAGGAGCAGAGAGAGAGGGTGACTCGGAGGATTTGGAGTCCATGTCAAAGTTGATATCAGAACTAAGTAAATATAGGAGTTCAGAGGACTATATATACATTGAGGATACATAGCATTAGTAACAGAGGTACATATAGCAGATTGGTAAGTAGATTGGTAACCAGAGGGGAAGTAGAGCCAGAGCTGTGCATCTACGTAAGACACAGGATCAGAGGGGTACAGAGGGTGGAGCTAGTACATAAGGAGAATGGAACGTAAGTATTGTAAGTAATCTACACAAGTCTGAAGGTTTAGGAGTTGTGTCTCAAAGAGAACGCACTGGAGTTCATATGTAACAGGTCGGAGGTGGTTCCAGAGGCCAGAGGTATGGTATATGACAATTGTACATGCATGCATGCACTTGCATGTTTGCTCGTCCATCATCTCAACTTCCTTTTTTATGCACTGACACCACTCTCATCCTCATTCTCATCCTTGTCTTCCTCCTTACCCTGGCCCTTGCTCCTGGCTGTCATCATGCCCCACCATCTCTTTCAGTGAGTGCACAAAGCACACAATTGTGCCCTTTGTGCCATCACTTCTCTTGCTCCCACTGTCACTCACCTTCCATGCTCATGACCAGTGGGTATACCCACTTTGGGTGGTTCTTGTCTGTCATTTTGTCTTGTCTTTGTTTGTCTCTCACATCAAATGAATGTTTAGTTACTGGCTTAGTTGTGATTCATTTTCAACAATAATACATCATCCCTTATTCAATGTCCCTTACCCTCAAGTCCCTTTCACACAATGACTTTTCAATCTTAGCAATGCCCCCTTGCACTGCTACATACATCACCTGACACCAAAGGGTCACTTCAGTCTATGGCATGTTGTGTCAGAGTTGTATAACTTGACCCAGTGGGTTTCTGTGAACAGTTGCTGACTTGCATAGCTTCATTACCTGGTTTTTCATCAGTGATAGGTAGTTGTGTGCAGTTGACTGATGTCTCATCATCAACTCTCTATGCCTTGTTGTTCCATCCACAATCCCATGGGCTGTCATTGCCAACATCTGGAAACCAGTCATTGTCACCCTTGAGCACATCATACCTTATACTGAGATACTTCTTCTTTTCATCAGAATCTAATTCAATGGAGCATATCCAGCATGGATTCATTATCACTGATGACCCCAAACACTTCATCCTCATCATCAGAGTTGAGCATTGCCACATGCGCACTACTGGATGGGTATGCCATAGTGTTTTTGTCATCTTTGGGTGCCTTGTTACACTTCATGGCTAAGTGCTGATCAGATCTGCAGGTCCAACACAGCCATTTTGGCCTGTTGCCATGGAAATGGCAGTTTTCCTGGCCTTATCCTCTGGTTCTGGGTGGTAACATCATCACCATTGCTTTATCATGATCCTTGGCTTCATTTCCAGTGGTACATTTCATTTTTTGTCTGTCCACTTCTTTGCTGATCAATAAGATTAGGGTATTGAGTTTGATTGTCTTGGTAGTTGTGTATAGGTAGGTGGCAGCAAGCTGGCTAGATGCAAAGTTGGCAAGAGGATTTGAAAGGGATTGAATGATTGTCAAACAGTAATTGGACTTTTCAATGTCAATGCCTACAGATGCTAATTCCTCTCACTTTGTCTGCAGCCCATCCAGGAACTGTTGGATATCACCTTCTTTGGTGATCTTGATTCTGTTACAATTTATCACTTTCATTCTTTTCTTTTCTTTTTCCTTTGCTTTGCCCCACTGAGTGTCCACTTATCTCAGCTATACTTCTGACCTTTGCACTGGTCACTGCCATCAACTAGTTGGCCTTGCTAGATCCTCTTGTCTATTCCTTGCTATCTTGCTTTTCCTCTTTGCTTGACTTCATGTTTTTATCTTCCATCCTGGACCTTCCATTCACAACCTCCCCCTTTGGACTATCACCCTGTTGTTATCCCATAACAGTTATGTTCCTCTTTCTCTCTCTTTGCTAAACAGTGATCTGTAATCACTTCCCTTTGGACACTTGGTATGTTCATACATTCAAGTTCATGCTATTTCCTTTACTCCTGTTTGTGACTGTCCAGTCATATCACAGCCTTTATCATTCCCCTTCACCCTTAAGGCAACCCTTTACCCTACCCTACTATGCTCCCCTTTGCCCTAGTGGTAATCCCTCACCTGCCCTCATCATAAGGCCCCTACTTAAACCTTGATATACCATACTTGTTCCCCATTCTCATCTTCCTTTCATCCTTCAACCATTGTCCTTACTTGCAGTGTTCATTCCTAACTCTCCATACTTTCACTTGGGCATATAGTATGTTTACAGACAATTTGCGTTATATGAATGATTAGTCACATTCTAGGCAGTTCTCTTACACTGCCTTGTCTTCCCCTTAACCCAGATGGTCTGTGCCCATGGTCTGTGTGCAATTCCTGCTAGTATAAATACTTTGCCCTTTTATATAGTAGTTTCTCATCTAGTTTTATGCAATCTATTTGCTAGAATCTGATCATTCCACAAGTAATAGGTCTCTAAGATTTGTCATAGCAAGATCTAAGCTTTTATGTATCTTTGCACTACACCTGAGTGTGTGCTTCAACTAGGTTCTATGCATTAGTATAACACATAAAGTCCATGTTTGTGGAGTCTTCAGAGGACCTCTTGGATGTGCTCTTTGTGGAAGGCCTTGTCCTCAGAGTAGATTAGGATGTTGTTCAAATAGACTATGATACAAGCATCTCAAAGATCTGCTAAGATGGTATTAACAAATTGCTGAGATGCCACAGGGGCATTAGTGAGACTGATTGGCATAACTAGCCACTTGTACAAGCCATAGTGCATTTGGAAAGATGTTTTCCATTTATCTCCCCTTGGTGATGTGGACTAGGTGAGAAGCATGCCTGAAGTCAATTTTGGTGTATATCTGGGCATGACTCAGCATCTAGGAGGTTGGAGATGTGGGGAAGTGGATACTTGTTGAGTTCTTGGAAGTCAATGCAAAGATGAAGGAAACCATCCTTTTTGCAGACAAAGTGTAGGTGGTGCACAATGAAGGAGATGCTCCTTCCTCAAGATCAATCTTCAGGTCATGTTTGTAATGTGGAGCTAGTGTGGAAGCCTTGCTTTTACTAAAGATGTTGGGAAAGTCATGATACTCCAAAGGAACAGTGAAGAGGTCCACTTGTTCCAAAGGAGCTAGGGAGGTGGAGTAGAGCTCACTCTCCTGGGGGTGGAGTTGTAGGCTAAATTGAATGGAGCCCTCAAGGTGACAGGCCAATGCAAAAGCTGGTACACTGACAAGCATGATGGGTGGAGCCTTGTGATTGGAGAAATATGGTGGATCAGATGTGGGTTCAGCTGGAGGAGAATTCAGGGGCTGTGGAGAGGTGCTCAGGAGTGCTGGCAAACCCTGTTCAGGTGCATGAAAAGTGATACTGCTCATGACCCAGTCAATCAACAGATTGTGACAGGTGAGCCAGTTGTGTTCTAGAACAAGGGAACAGGTGGAGTCCAGCAGAGTGACATAGAACATTATCACAGTGATGTCACCAAAGTTGGAAAATGGACAGAGAGGTTGATGGCTCAGGTGATGGTGCTATTGGATATTCCATTGAAGAGGCAGAGTAGGAGTGCAGGCACAGGATAGCTGGAGAGTCCATGTTTATTAACAAATGATGTATCAATAAAACAGTTGAAGGAGCTGGAGTCTACAAGTGCAGGGAACAGAGTGATGGAATATGATACTAGAGAGAGACAGAGGGCATAAGTGACTTGGGATCAGAAAGAGCAAACACATTGAGACAGATCTCCTTGAGTGCATAGGCAGGTTCAATGCAACCCCCAGTCTATGTGAAGTCACAGAGGTTGTGGACTATTTTTTTTGCCTCTGAGATGAAGACCTCTTGCTTAGTCTCCAGAGTTGTGGTCACTAGGCAGCCCTTGGCTGCTTGGGAGGTAGAGACTTCACTGGACATCCTCCAGTTTAGTTCTCTTGGAGTTTCCTCTGAAGCTTTAAGACTGAGCCCAATTCCTCTTCACTCCATTCCACTTCCAGTTGATGTTTGTGACAACCTAAGGTACAACTTGTACTCGCTTTAGGGTTGTTTCAACATTAGTCCAAAGGGCCTCCTCATTGTTCCCACTTGTGACCAAATCATCTGACCAGACCAGTTTCCATACAGTTTGGAAGGCTCCAACAATACTTACTCTATTGACAATGAACTCAAGACCTTCCAAGTCATCCAACTTCACAGTCAACAAGCTGTTTATTTTCAATGTATAATCAACTCCATGTTGTTGAACTGCATTGCTTGGGCTGACAATCTCAGCACCACTGATCCACATGAGAACCCTCCCCTCAACAAAGACATCTTCAGTCCCATACAAGCTTATATTGATGTATGTTTTCATTTTCTTTCACATATTCTAGCTGGTTCATTACACTAACAACACTGTTTCATTCCTTTTCACAGGCAATTCAAATTAACATGTTTCATCAATGCCACCCTGAGATCACCACTAACATAAACTCCTCTTTCCCTCTCTCCAACATCAAGCTTCTTTGCATCTCCTATTGTGGCTCTGAAAGCTGGCAAGGCATCAAAGTCCAGAAGACCATGGCTACAATCCAATTCCTCCTCCTCAGTTGCAAGAAGGTTGAGGTCAAGCAGAATGAGCTCACACTCACTGCTGCTCAGGACAACATCAATGAAATGCCCACTGATCACTCCAAGCATGCTGCCCCCAAAGAACACTTGTCCAGCCAACCCACCCCTTCCATTCCCTCAATGCCACCTAAGCAATATGTCATTGACCTTCCCCTGGGTGAAACATGGTGAGCCCATCCCCACCCAGCTGGCAAGTGAGCTTTCACTTTTGTTTATTTTCATTATTTTCATTATTTTCATTTCTATCTATTCTATTGCTCACCACATAACTAACTCATACACAGAACCTACAGTGCACAAGAGCATGCACCTGAAACCACCTATGGCTGCCCATTACAAGCCTGCTATACAGTATGTAACATCATTTCCAACTTCTCAACCTTTTGTTATTATTCACTGATACATCTGTTTCTCACCTTCTCTACAGCCCATCTGGAAAAGCTGTCTTGCCCCCATCCAATCAGCACCTGATCCTGCTCACTGTCATATCCTGGAAATCCTGGAAATCCAACCCTGGTCCTCTGAAATAACTCTGCTTCTTGTACATATGAACTCCAGTGCATTCTCACTAGAGATGTGACCCCTGACCCTTGGACCTTGTTCATACCTATGTTACCTTACATCCTTCTCCATTTATGTATACTAGCTCCACTCTGTGTTCCCCTTCAAACCTGTGTTCTGCTTAGGAGCACAGCTCCAGCTTCACTTCACTTCCAACTCCTTTACTTACAAACCAGCTCCACTCCATTAGTAATCCCCTATGACTCTGACCTGTATAAGCTCTCCATACTACTCCTGTAAATCTTTAGTTCAAATATCAACTTAGATAACTCCTCTTCCCTCTGTTTGAGTCTTGAAGGCTCCCCTTTGACCTCCGCTTGACTTGACATCTAGTACGTCTTAAGTCTACCTCTGACTATTAGTAAATTCTGGAATGCAACAGGACTCCTAACAAGGGTACACCACATATGGTGAAGCCAAGTCCCATCCATCTAGACAACTCTGGAGTTCCAGAGTTTGATCACCTCTTAGAGTTTACCCACTCTGAACACTTACTCTATGCCCTCGGGTATGTGCAAGCTTGCCAAACTGTGTCCCACCAAGCACATTGCATTGGACAGAAGTCAACAGAGTGAGTTTCTAGTAACCATTCAAAAAAAAACTCAATTACCCACATACTGACCATCATTACATTGCAGCTGTTAGGGATGGCAAGAAACAATACCATGGTGATGCTGACTACCAGCACAGTGACATGGAAGAGGATATGTCAAGTGTCAAACATCAATTTCTGTAATGCTTCATCATTCATCACTTCTCATTCCATCATTCCATGTCAATGCAGGTTTGTTATTCCCTCCCCTCATGTCATAATTTCAAAGAACACTGTGGCTTGAATATCATTCATAAAACAATTGTATTGCTTGCATAGTACATACAAATATGATGTGTGATTTATGTTAAATAACAGGTGTGATTGCGTGTAACTGACATAGTAGAGTTAAATTTGTCTGTCATTTCACCCTTTCATATCATGCAATGGCTTGGAGACTGCATTAGTGTAGAATATTTTATATATTTTTTGTAACTGAATGCAGGTTACACTTGGGTTCTTTAAAGAAAATAGAGGTCAAATATGCACAAATTGATACAGATGGCATGCAGCAGATATCATGTGACTATCCACCACATGATGAAATACACAAAACAACACATATGTCAATTTGTAGGTGGCATATCACATCATAATAGTATTAAAGACATGCAAAACAACATGTATGTTGAATTGTGGGATGAGACAGAGTATAGAGGATGTGATAGTGATGATACCCAGTGTCATAGCAACAAGCATATGTGCAAATAGACACATGTGTTGTTTTGCACAAATGAGGGGTGTATATGAATGTAATGGTGATGTACATATCACAAAAGGCAATCTGAGATAATGGTGAGAGGATGTGATGAATGCAGCTATTGACACAATATGTGGATAGTTGTGTTGTTGTGATATTGTGATCTAGGACAAGCTTGATTATAGCTAGCTGATCTGTGGCATAGGGTCAAACACAAGTCTATGTGTCTACCCAAATAGTATACAAAATGCACAAATGAACCATAGTGTCAGATTGCATATATTGATGATTGATATATATATACAGATATGTGATTAAGAAGATAAATCTATTGTTGACAACACATGTCTACCACATGGCTGATGACAGCATTGTGTGAATGAATTGGTGAAATGATGATTGTGATATTATATGGAAATATGAATTAATTAATTGTATGATATATGAAATGTACATAATATGGTGTAGGGACACTCAGTAATTGGACAGGTGAATATTGTATGTGTGGATGTGGTACTGTAATTGTATGTAATTATATAAAAGGGAGTATGATGGTCTGCTGAGCTTGCATTGCAACCATGACCATGACCACTCAGCTTCCTACCAGATTTCTTTTCACTCATGCTAGTTGCCAATCATGTCTTACAATTGTATTTCACATATTCAAGTGTGGGCATTGAACTCAGTGGCCTTGCAAGAGCATAGTATAGGTGAAGGTAAGTGATTGATGTTGATAATATTTGAATGCATGTCAATTACTGACTGTGAATAGAGAGTATATCTGCTTGTTTGAGTGCTGTAGTGAACACAAATGTGGGCATAACAAACCAAAGGAATATGGATGTTGTGATGGCCAATGATGAGGATGACCATTATGGCAGTTTATTTAGTGATCCCCTTGAAGAGCCAATGATGGACATGAGTGATCATTGTGACATGCCCAATGTGAAGGGGAACATTGTTCTTCAAGAGTGGTGCAAGGGGTTAGAGCATAAGGTTGTTTCTTTGCAGAGGGTTGCAGACAAGGTTTAGGACAAGTATTTCCAGATGAAGAAGCAGTACTTGGATTTGGAGAAGCACCAGAGAGAGGAGGGGGAAGTTGAAGAACAAGATGTGGGTGTGCGATGTGTGATAGAGGTGGTGACTGAGTATCATATTCTGCATGACTCATATCTGTGTCAAATGTGAGTAGGGTGAGTATGTGTGGCAATGTGTGATTGCTGACATGAATGTGATATGTGGCAGCTGCTTCTGTCCAGCATACAGTAAGTGACATGTGAATTGGTATGGACATGATGATGCTAACAGGATATGTTTCAGGATATGTGTGGTGTCTGTGAGTGCAGTGTGTGGACACATATTCATATTCTGTGTGAAATGTATAGTGTAGGCATGAATGCATGCTGCATGAGACTCCATGGAGGCAGTGATGTGGTGTCCTGTTTGCTGATCATTGCTGCCTGTAATGGATGATATGTGGCAGCAGAACATGACCAACATTCTATTCCAGCATAATGTCCACTTGGAGTGTGTTTTGAAGCTGATTATGGATGACATCCAGTATGCAGTTGTGGAGTCCTGAGAAGATTTGTTGAGATATGGGGGTGATGATGGAAGGGAGGTTGTTCCAGAGTGGGGAGAGGAGGGTGGACATATTGTGCACGGACAGATGACAGAGATGTGCATACAATGTAAGGATTGGACTCTGTGGTTGAGATACTGATGATGTTTGGCAGTGCGAGTGGTATGGTAATGGACCAATTTGAGCAATACTGGCTTACCCTTGATAGCATGATATTGCTGAATCAAGCATCAAGATACTTGGTCATGGTGATGAAGACAGATGGGGATGGGGAAGTGTGTGATGTGCTGATGCTGTCTCCACAGCCTAAATATGTCCAACCTGTGTGTGCAGCCATAGTATAGAGTGTGATGCAACATGTGCAGTGACAGATATCATTTTTCATGGACCAACCACTGGTAATTGTGAGGAGACGTGTTGTGTGATGGTAGAACAGCAGTGATGAGTCATATGAAGCTAGACAGCAAAATGAGGTGATAGAGATATTATCATCATACAGTAAAGTATAATTGTGTTACATACAATGTATGATTGTATATACACCATATTATCTATACTGTGCAAACACCAACATGTTTCCACAAATGAACACACACAACAATTTGCACATATCACTAATACAGTGACTCCAAAAACTGTTGCAATAACTATGTAACCCCAATGCGGTGCACTTCATGTACCACAAACACCTGTGTGAATTACACTTAGCCTTGGTGAGACGAAATATAGTACATACTCCTGGCTACAAGTCGACCCTCGGTTTATGTGATGTTACTCAGGGGTTGTGGAGATATGCCCATTTTAAAACAGCAATACCATTGCAATGATTTTTTCACTTTTGTCAGAAAGGTGGAATCCTAGCAAAATCAAATGATATTTGGCATTGTTTGGTCATACAAACAAAGATACACATATAAATAGTATGTCTGAGTTTGAAACAGTTCACATGCTTCTTTATTCTCAACCACCATCATCATGAGATCTTTGTCTACTACTCAGAAAAATACCATCCTCTCTATGCTTGATGCAGGTCACTCTGCTCACCACATTTCCTTTACCACTGGTGTCCATGTCTCCTCCATATCCAGGCTCCACTCCAAAGAGCATTCTGAGCTCCAAAAGTCCACTGGAGGCTGTTCATCCAAGCTTTCTCCAGCCAATGTTTGCCATACCATCCATTTCATCACTACTCGCAAGGCAGAGAATGCTGTTCAGGTGACCAAGATCCTCACCAATATCATCAGCAGGCCTCTCTCCCCCAATACAGTCTGCCAGCACTTGAAAAAGTCTGGCATGAAGGCTGTAGTCAAGTGCAAACAGCCTCTTCTCACTACCAAGCATTGCAAGGCTCATTTGGACTTTGCTTATGCTCACAAGAACTGGACTCTGGAGGACTGAAAGAAGGTAGTATGGTCTGATGAGACCAAGATCAATTGCCTTGGATGAGATGGATGCAAATGGGTGTGGAAAAAGCCAGGTGAGAGGCTTAATGACAGGCTGGTGGAGGAGACTGTCAAGTTTGGAGGAGATTCTGTGATGATGTGGGGTTGTATGACTTGGCAGGGAGTTGGCTATGCTACCGAGATTGATGGTAGGATGGATGGGGACCTGTGCCTTCAGATTTTGAAGGATGAACTGCTGGATACCCTGCAGTATTATAGTCTTCATCCTCATGACATCATTGTTATGAGATGTCTCGAATAAACACTGGCGGGACTCGACCAGGCTACACCAAACCAAAAGAGATACGAAGGGAGGAGATGAAGATAGGAGGCGAGGCAAGTCTTCCTTAATTCAGCCGCAAGGACGTAGGTCACAGCGAACAAATGGATTAGACTGGGGAGTCCAGTCGGGTACTGCTACTTTATATATGTTACATGACGGCGCACGGACCATAGGGTTCATGGGAAAGATTACTGAGTATAGATAAATGAAAGAAGAGTTCGTGAGAGTAGAAGAATGATGATGAGAAAGAAGAGCAGAAATTAATAAGGCGTGTGTGCAACGTGTTTGTCTAGACCATAGGTCACGTGTAGTTTCCCACGGTCACGTGCACATCACGTGACTTTGAAGTCTGAAGTTTGTAAGGTAATGCGCGAAGGCGCTAAGTTAAAAAATGTTTGAAAATATGGTATATCATAACACTACTCCCTCTTTAAGACTCGAATTCCAGGCGAGTCCCGTGATAATTAGTTTCGGTAAAATTTTCGTAACGAGTGAAGAGTGAAGAGAAATCTCCGATGGTAAGGCCACGAAGTTTCCGAGGAGCCAAGGGATTCTTTTTGTGGAAATCGGCAACTGCCTGAGGGGCGGTGTTAATAATGTCACCGGATTCCCATGTCCTATCGGATTCGTCGTAACCTTTCCAATGTACGAGATATTGAAGCTGGCGGCCTTTAAGACGAGATGCCGCGATGTAGTCAATTTCAAATTGCTCCACTCCTTCTTCGTCAACTTCGATTGCGTCTGGGCGTGAGACTGGTTGACCTGGTAGGGTTGCCCGATAAGGTTTGACGCGTGAAATGTTAACGGTAGGGTGAATACGAATAGAGTTGGGTAATTTGAGTTTAACGGCGTTAGGGAGAACCTCAAGGATTTCATATGGACCAATCCATTTTTGTGTGAGTTTCTTTGCCGTGTAAGGGAGCTTCAAATGTTCGGCTGAAAGCCAAACTTGTTGTCCTTTCTCGTAATTTGGAGCTTCAGAGCGTTTAGACTCTGATTGTTTCTTCATTCTTTCTCGTGCTTCCTCTAATGCGTCTTCTACCTCTTTGTGACTTTTTCCCATCTCCATGCCAAATTCTTTTCCCATGCCTTTGGCCTTTCCTTCAAAACCCATGCGAGGGGCGTAATTACGTGTGATATTGAAAGGAATAGTGCCGGTGGCGGTAGTGAGGGAGTTATTGTGATGGAATTGAGCGACTTTGAGCCAATCGGCCCATTCGGTCTGTCGCTTAGCTACGTAAGAGCGGAGATATTGTTCAAGTTCTCTATTAATACGCTCTGTTTGTCCATCAGTTTGTGGGTGATAGGCGGTGGAGATCTTTTGGGAGATAGAGAGAAGATTACATAATTCAGAAGTGAAGTCCGAAACGAACTGGGGTCCTCGATCAGAAATGATCGTAGAAGGAAGTCCGTGAATACACCAAATATTGTCTCTGAAGATAATGGCTAAGTCCTTTGAAGAAACCGTATCGTACGTGGGAATAAAAACAACCTCTTTTGAAAATCGATCAACGACGACGCAAATGGCAGTATAACCGTGGGAAGCGGGTAAACCCGTAATGAAATCAACCGATAAATCTTCCCAGGGTCGTTTAGAAGCGGGTAAAGGAAGGAGTTTTCCTGCCGGTGCCTTTGACTTTCCCTTTGTTTGGGTGCACACTTGGCAGCTATCTACATAATTTTTAATGTCTTTTGTGAC